>JAHWFP010168407.1:0-10517 GCA_023313725.1 Lithobius niger | reverse complement strand
AGTGGAATCAATGTGCTTTCGTCCTCGTCCGAATGGCTTTCGTTGAATCATGTCACGTTGGATCATGTCAATATTCTGGAAATGAAAGCGATCCTCAATGCCCTTTTTCACTTTCGCCACCCCATCACAGGGAAAACGGTCCAAGTCCAGTTAGACAACACAACAGCTGTCGCCTACATCCGGAAATACGGAGAAACTCACCCTCGACGCCTCCACCAGGTGACTTCTCACATGTTCAGCCATTGCATCTCCCCATACACATAAAGATCCTTCCACTCCACATCCCAGGGAGTCGCAGACTCGCCAGAAATTTCCATCAGGTGAATGGTCTCTAAAGCCCTTTAAGGGACAAACGTAAATTCACCAAACCAAAAATATGAAACTTGTTAAATTTGTGCTGTTTTATCAACCTAAAGACATATCAACCGAAAAAAAAATTTTGTAAGGCTTTACTAGAAACTGTAATGTTGTTTAAAAACCACAGTGTCCCGATGCACAGCAAAAATAATAAAACGTACACCGCCATGTTGGATGCCAACAAACTCTAAATACCCGGATACACAAGCAGTTTTTCCGTTTGCCGGTAGATAGCATCATCTTACGTTGTTTGCGTATAACACTGTCCGTGAACGAAACTTCAGCAGTTAACGGGAGGAAAAATTAAATGTACAACATTGTTTATAAACAACACGCACCCTTAAAGGGCTAAAGACGTCCATCTGCAAATCTATCTTCAGCATCAGCCCTGTTCACCACGAGGCACAATGTCAAACTTCCCCACTTCATCAGCCAGTCCCCGACGACCTTGCTTGGGCAGTGGATGCCCTGACGTTCCTCTGAAAGAATCTCCATCCTACGTCTTCCAACGTTCAAGCTTCGACCAGCCGTTCGCCAGAAAATAAAGGAACTTGCCAGCAACCCCCTGGTTCCCTCAACTTCAAAATCTAATAATAGACCTCCCAAGAAGGCTACCAGAGCTTCCAGATCTACTTTCTCAAAAGAATGGGTCCCAATTCCACCCAAACAACAGCGCACGGCACTTAAACACGCATGGCTACTATCATCAAACTCCTTAAAAAGGCGGGAATTATTGAAGACGAGGCCTCCAGAATCGCACTTAAAGCCATCAGGGAACAACCAACAAAATTTTATGACAGCCATTGGAAAAGATGGTTTCATTGGTGTAACGGCAGGAAGATCAATCCAGTCGATCCCCATTTGCCAGATCTATTGAGTTCCTTCAATGACCTTTTCAACAGTGCCCTCAAAGGTTCCACTATCGTTGTCTACAAATCTGCACTAAACTCTGTCTTCAAAGCTGCAAACAAGACATACCTTCTTGAAGACTTTCGGATATCAAGCCTGATCAAATCATTTGAAGTAGAACAACCGTCTCTCCATCGTTCTTGTCCGGACTGGGACCTTTCCGTTGTCTTGAACTCAGTAATGACGGCTCCTTACAAACCCCTGCAGGACTGCCCCATCAACCTGCTAACCCGGAAGACTATTTTTCTAACAACTCTGGCAGCAAGTCTCCGCTGCAGCGAAGTACTAGCACTCTCCATTGACCCATCGTTTCTTCCTCAAAAACTACATCACCTTACACCTACGACCAAGCGCAACCTTCTGAACCTTCTCAACCGATTATCATTCCAGCGCTCACAAACATAGGTAATGAACCGGAACGAGCAAACGTCTCCTTTGTCATGTTCGCGCCCTACTCTTTTTACATCAAAAGGACGGAGAACAACAAATTTCTCAGAGGCCGGATTCAATTATTCCTCCCCTTCAGAGCTGATTTTGGTGAGACATCGGCAAGAATGTTTGTATCATGGATCAGGACGTTGTCATCATCGCCTACAACGATCGGGATATCGACTGCACTGACAACAACATAAGGTAACAGCTCATGAATTAAGGGCAATTATTGCATCTTGGGCTTTCTACAGCAACATTACCATTGCAGAGATCCTAAAAGCTAAACTGTTTTCACAAGCCACTACTTCAGGGAGATGGCTACACAAGCTCAAGGACTACATCATCTGGGACCCATCGTCACTGCCAGACATGTCTTCCAACCCCCTTAAGCACTGAAAACAGGCACTCTTGACTGATGTCGTGAAGCAGAAGCAAAACTCGTCTTTAAAAAAACCCGCCCTTTTCAGGGCCACCACATCCTACAAAAGAGATCCAAAATTCTGTTGTGTGTTTTCAATAAAATGCGAAGTGTTAAATTTTTAGGGGTGTCAGCTCGTAACCCTGGATTACCTCATTTGGTGGTGCCCACCTCCTGTGTTGACCGATGTCTCCTGTAAATGCAAAATTTACAGGTAATCTATATTTCGGAACGGCGGCTAGAAACGTTAAAATACTGGGGTACACCGGTTGATTTTTGTTTCTATTTCCTAAATACAAAAATATACAACCCTGTACCCACCCCCAGCTCCCCTCTTGAGTCACCACCATGACATATCGAGAGAGAGAAAAAGATGGCAGGCCGCCTAGCCTAAATGTTTTTTATAGGGGACCTGCACATGCAGAGTGTGGGTTACGCAGCTGGCCGGCTCTTCATCACTTAAAAACTTCCAGGGATAGAAAGCATTCAGGATTGAATGCAAACATTTACAGGTAATGTATGTTTTTGCAATAGAAACCAAATTCAACGGTGTACCCCAGTGTTTTGACGTTTTCTGCTGCAAAGTTCAGTAAAAGATGCATACATTTGCTGAAATTAGCATATTGTGTAATGCAATTCATGAACTGAAGCATTTGCCCCCCCCCCCCAAATTGTGGAAAGTTGCATCAGAACATGTGGATCACTAAATGGGAGAAGATGAGACGTAACTATCTCTAGGAAGGTAAATGAGCGCTCACGTACAAGCCTTTGGTTACAATGGTGTGTGTGTGATTAGAAATTAGCTTCGGAGAATTGACAATCTAATAAAATAAATTTGTGAATAAATAGAAAAGCACTGTGTTTTCGCTAGAATCCAGATCACATATGTGAGTGACTGCATGGTGCCAATGCACATGGGTTCCGGATCGTGAATCGCACTGGATGTTAAGAAGGATTGTGTGGTTATAAACTGGTTGAAAATGAGCTAATAACCGAAATTTGTGAATAAATCGGAATCAAGACATTGTGTTAATGCTAGATTGAATCCAGATCACATACAGGAACGATTACATAATTGCCTACTTTTCCATGATGGAGAAAACTCCCGCCCTGGACAGGATTAGAAAATAGTTGTTTCTAGTTGCAGGCTTGAAAATATCCACTGTCTGTAATTTTTTGCATTCAGTTCCTGCAATGCTGGAGGATTGAAACTCTTTAGATCCGCCCAGCTGCTCAACCCGTCCTCGTATGAGTGAGCACAGACCCTCCACAAGTAGAGTTACGACGATACCCTTAACTCCGTCTGTTTTCCTCCAGCCTTCGACACGACCACATCGCGACTGCTTTGAAGACCCCATCCTTCGCCACGAAAGATCCTTCGTCCATCCTTTGCTTCTGTTCAATCGGCCATGCTTGATCCCCTGCCATCTTTCTGGTCAGATCTTAACTCCCCAGTTATCCTTCGTTCTTCACTTCTACTGCCTTGCGCTTCTGGCTTCAGTCTTCTTTCGCTTTTCATCCTTTGCCGCGTAGGATGCACCGAAACGATACGCATCAGTTATCCCAAACTTGTTGGAGCTCGTGTCTTCCGGTTGCCGGACACCTTCATTGGGTTCCTTCGTCCATCTACCTTCCTTCGTTAGGCCTGCCCGCCTCGGCTAACTCCAGGTGACTCACCAACTCCTGCTCACTCCTCGTCACTTGCTGCGACTGCTCATGTGGCCTTCCGCGCCCGCTAATCTTGGCTCCGTTCTGCCCGGAACCGCTTCGGCTCATCGTTCCTCACAACCCTCGTGCTCCTGCCTTCGCTTCTGTTCTTGTCTTGTGACGCATCTCCTCTTCATCGTGATCTGCTTCTCCAATGGCTCTTAAAGAGAGGGGAGTTAACCAGTTGACCTGCAACGGTTCGTAGATGGGACTCCTTTAAAGAACAGGTTCCGGACACTTGCACCTGCCCGGCCATCGTCACCAAACGCAAAAGCCATAACCTCCACAGTGCCTGTCAGAATTACAGCAAGTGCAACTACAAGTTGGACCCCTGCAGCATCTGTCTCTCCATTCCTCCGAAGGATTGGCCCTTCATTTGCAAGAAAAACCTTGTGGCCAAAAAACCACTACAGATGAAGCACAAGAATGAAAGGGAACGTCTCCTCTTAGCTTCAAATCAAGTTCCGCCCTCTGCTTCCTCACCTGTGTGTCCATGTCAGCCTCCCTCTTCACTGACAACCTCATGCTCCTAGTCGTGTTCGAATTGCTTCGCCTTCGCGGTTCCTTCCACCAGTTCCCGGTCTATCCCTCCAACTCTGGGACTCCCTTCGACTTTTTCCATCAAGATCCCACAGATCCCCCTGCCACATCATCCGGCTCGTCTCTTCAGCCCTTCGTCCTTTCGTCTCCGAAGTTGTCTGCTCGTACATCCAGCACTGCTGCACCTCAGGTGTCGGTTTCTCTGCCTTCACCTGGTCCATTGGCCTTTTCCACCACTCCGATGCTGGATTCATCTCTTTCTACTGTTTCGGTATTTCCTAAACATAATCCATCCCCCTCTTGCCGCAAACCTTTGTCCGCTGCCGACAGCTCCTTTGAACTTCACATCAACTCCTCCCCCTCCAAGCCAGCTTCTCCTGATTACGCCGACGTCTCCGTACTTCGGTTCATCGTAAAGAAAAATCTCCACTTGTCTTCCGGTGCCTTAAATGACTCCAAAACAATACCGCCCCCATCGTTGCTTCCTTCAGGCGCATTTCTCGCCAGCTCACCAACGCAAAGACAGTAATCTTTCACAGGAAGCACAACGTAGCTAACTTAACAGCCAGCTCCAACAAACTACGAACCAACCTTCATCTGGCCGACGTGCACATGCGCAAGCTTTCGCCTTTACTGAAATCCTAGACTTTCTACATATGCTCTCTTTGCCTTCAGCTTCTTGTCGGCGTTTCAAACTTCACTGGCCTCAACCTTCCAAAACAAATCCCCCATCAAATCCCTCATTTTCAACTCCAAACCTTCAAAACCGTTCCAACTCTTCTGGCATCCGACCCAACCCTTCCAACAATTCCAGCACCCTCGAAACGACCTCCAGGTTCCAATAGAGCACCACCAATCTTGGATTTTTCCGGAGTAACCCATTTGGACATTGAAAAAGAATGGATTCGTGCTAACGCATCGATGCCGGATGAAAAGGAAACAATCCTCACCAATTTCTGACCTTAAATGTTACCTTCAACCGCTAGTTCCACCTCCTCATTCCGTCAGCCGACACCCTGTCTCTGCCTGACGATGACCTCGACTCCGCATCCGTTTTTGAGTCTCACCATTGGAACAACTCTCAAGTCAATTTTGACCCTCAGCTCCATGACACGTTTGATGATGCATTTCAAGTCGACAATGACCCAACTGTCATTCCACTTTACAACCTTCTCAAGACGGTGGAAGCAATCATCCCTGACCGTATCCTTTACAAGCCGTCTTCTTCTGAACCAGAACCAACTAAAAACAGAGGTGTGAACACTGGATTTGGACGTGGCATAAGGGATTGGAACAACAGACAGAGCGCCAAAATTGGCCAATCAACCACCTTACTCATAACGCTTTTTCGCACCAGTGGCTCTCTGCTGGGGAAAGGTGAACCCCTCGAACTTGGCAAGGTATCACCTCCCCCCAGACCAGGCCGTGAAATTTGGTTTTTCTGCTCTCATGGTGATGGTACTGCAAACCTTCGACATTTTGAAACCTATCAACAATCTGAATTTCTGTCCACTGAAACCAAAATGGACTTCGGAACAGTCCTCTACATACCAAGAAAGCTGAAATCCCCATGGCCATCCTCAAGGAAAATGATAAAATCCTTCGTTTGGGACTTAAGGCAGCTTCTCAAGCTGACGTTCTCTGCACTGCCATTCTCTCTGCGAAAGATTAGCAGCCGAATCTAACCATCGTGAAGCCAAACATCTTTACTACATAGTCAACAAACTGTTTAAGGAGACCTCCTCCGACAAGTTCCACTCCTTCAACTGGCTCACAAAGGCACTCTTCAACTCAAGCTTGTTCTTCGTGACATCGCTCTAGGCACTGCCTCCAACCTCAACGATTCCACGAAGCGTGTCCTCCTTAATCAGCCTATACATGAATCTGAAACACGCTTCATAGGACCATTCCATCCCTGACTCCACACCTTGACATTTTCCGCTAACCTAAACCAGGGGCACCGAAGCCTTATCCGAATTCGATCCTCACCAAGCTGCCCATCCTGAAGAACCAGCACGACGGCCAACCACTCAAGAATCCGAAGGCAACTCATCACCCAAGCTCCTTTTACTCCTCCGGACCTTCCCACTCCCATGACAACTGGTCCTTTCGGGGGAACCAGTCCCGTAACAACAATCAAAAACGCAGTTCCACTCCTGACAGGCGCAGCAAGTACTCCTCCAATAGCAATAGGAGCAGATCACGCCATCAATGAAGCCATTTCATGCTTGCCAGTAGGAGGCCCACTTCAACGCTTTGTCCCTGCCTGGTAAAAGCTAACAACGGACAAAACCATCCTCTCCATCATCTGTCTCAATTTCGGCCAACATACCTCTCCAAACCTCGCATCATCTCTCCACCTCCTTGGACCTTCGCAACAAGACCCTCTTCACCTGTTCTCACTCTGGAAATAGACGATCTACTTTCAGAAGCTGCAATTCATCATTGTCCAGACCACCTCAACCCAGGATTCTACAGTTCAATCTTTCTGAAACTGAAGAAATCCGGAGGCGGCAGAATGATTTTCAACCTGAAACCCCTCAGTTGTTTCATGGACAATCATCACTTCAAAATTGAGACTGTGGAAGCAATCCATCTATCGCTCAAACCAACCGAAGGGACCATCTCCATCGATCTTGAAGATGCTTATCCTCTTCACGCTTTGGTCCTCCACCTCTACAGGTTCATGTACAACAACAAAGTCTTCGAATTCCAATGTGTCCCTTTCGGACTGAACACCGAACAGAGAATTTTCACTCTCGTCCTCAAACCCATTCTAAGCCACCTTCACCAACGCTAAATCACAGTAAGTGGATTCTTGGACGACTGGCTCCTAAACAGCGAAAACCATCGTCAACTCCTTCTGAACAAACATTACACGTCAAAACTTCTCAATTCATTAGGGTTCGGCATCAATCTAAAGAAATCAAGGTTAACGCCATCTCAATGGTGTTCAATTCAACCTCTCATTTGCAACCCTGATGCCCTCCAAAGAAAGACTCAACGACCTTCTCGTTCATTGGCAGTCCTTCCAGAAATCAAAGACTCATGCCTTAACCCCCCAAACTCTCTAATAGGAAAAATGGTTTCCATGACAGATCTTGTCCCCTACAGCAGATGGATGACTCGCCCCTTCCACCACTATCTCATTGACACATGGGGAACGTCTCAACTGCTAACAAAAACCTTAAAAACCAACCGACAAAAAATTCCCTTTGGAAATCTTCCAATGGTGGCCAACCGCCTACAACCTGTCGCTGACCATTCCACTCCTCGAACCCACTCCGGTGCTTGCCCTTCTAACATGTGCATCCTCTGACGTATGGGAGCCCACATTCAACTACACGAAGCATCAGGAATTTTGCCTCCCAACACTTTCGACCACATCAGCGTGTTGGAACTAAAAGCCATCTACAACGTACTCTTTTATTTTCAGCACCTTGTAGCAGGCAAAACAGTCCAGATCCAGGCAGACAACATAAGCACAGTTGCCTACATTCGGAACGAAGGCAGAAGCCGTTCTCGCCAATTACATCAGATAACGTCAGACATATTTCTGCTTTGCCAGACTTTCAACACTACGGTCCTCCCACTTCACATCCTAGGCAACTGGAATATAATACCCGATGCTCTCCCTCGGAAGAAACCACCATGTGGGGAGTGGGCACTAAAGTCAATTTGCTAATATGTTTTCTACATCTGGGGCACGCCTATGATCAACCTATTCGCCACGAGGCACAATGCCAGACTTCCCCACTTCATCAGTCCGATTTCAAACGAACAAGCCTGTGCAGTCAACGCTGCAGTCTTCCCTTGGAAGAACATACACGCGTACCTCTTCCCTCCATTCAAACGCCTTCCGATATCCTTACAAAAAATCGAGCAGACTCAAGGGCTCTTCCTACTGGTTGAGGAAGACGCAAGGGCTCTTCCCACCAAATTGGTCGTCACCCCCTTGGTCCCACATACTTCTAAATCTTCTCATAGACCAACCAAGAAGCCTCCCACAAATCCCGGATTTTCTAACTCAACAGAAGGGAACAAAACTTCATCCAAATCCGAACATTCTGCACTTGCAGGGGTGGCTACTATGATCAGACTCATCAAGAAGACAAGCATTCTTGAGGAACACGCCACAGGGATTGCAAGCAATGCCATCAGAGCTTCCACTAACAGAATTTACGATAGTCATTGAAAATGACGGTTTCATTGGTGTATCACAAGGAAGATTAATCCAATCCTCTTTACCCGAACTCTTAAATCTTCTTCATCGACCTGTTCAAGGACGGACTCAAAGGCTCTACAATTCTCGTCTATCGCTCCCCCTTAAACACAGTCTTCAAAACCTCTGGCAACGCCCACCTTCTAGAAGACTTCAAAACTTCAACTCTCCTGAAGTTTTTAGAAGTTGAACGTCCTTCGATCCATCTCATCTTTCCTGATTGGGACCTTCCCAGTCTTGAATTCCCTCATGAAAGATTCATATGAACCTATTCAAACCTGTCACGTCAACCACCTCACAAGGAGACGGTTTTCCTGACCTCTACGCCAGCAAGCCTTCGTTGTAGCTAAATGCAAGCATTCTTCAGCGATCCTGCTTACACCTTCTTCTACTATGACTGCAAATTCATCCATCTGAGGCCACGTCCAGACTTTTGAGCCAAGACTCAAAAGACCCTGAGGACCTTCTGACCCACTCATCATTCCAGCATTCACCAACATAATTGGCGATGAAGCCTAAAGAACACCCTGTCCAATTCGAACTTTACGCTACTACATCAAGAGAACTTCGGATACTGAGTGTCGCAGAGGCTGAACACAACTCTTCCTTTCATTCGTTAAAGGAGTGAACGTCACCTCGGCCACCATGATCACAAATTGGATCAAGAAAGTCATCCACAAGGCCTACGATGATCTAAACAACAACTGCACCGACAACGACATCAAGGTCATAGCGCATGAACTCGGGGCACTCTCCACATCATGGGCTTTTCACAACCAAGTCACCATACCGGAAATCCTCCAAGCTGCATCGTGGTCAGTCAAATTGTCTTCACAAGCCATTACTTCAAGGACATGTCATGACAGGAAAGTGGGCTAAACGGTCTAGGCTCCTTAGTCGCAGCCAGATGTGTTGTCCTACCCCCTTAAGCACTCGAACGAAGACCTCTCCAGAAGACGGAATCAAGACCTCCTTCACACCCAATGGCCCTTTCCAGAGTCACCACAGTTTACGAAAGAAAACCAATAATTAGTGGTGTACCGATACCATAATTCCGATTCCGATGCCGATACCAAAAACCAGTTCCGTACGGTTCCGATACTGGTTCCGATTACCACATGGCAGTGCCACAGCGAATGGAAAAAAAAATTAATATTAAATAATGAATTATTTGTGTTCAGGGAGTACAGGGTTTTGATGTGGCTAATTTTTATAAATTTACATACATTTTTTAACGAAAATTTTGATACATAAATTTGTATAATTAAAATTAAAAATTTAATTTGATTAGAAAATTAAATTAAAATTGAAAAAAATAGTTAAAATAACGTGTACCGGTAACCATTTTTTTTTTTAGATAGGATTTTGTTTTTTGGATTAATGCCAAGACCATTTTCTAGTGGTACTGATCATATGATTTAAAATTTTAGCTTTCCAAATGAATCAAATTTAAATTTTAAAAAAATTGTTTTTTGTATTTTAAATTTAGTTTAAAAATATTAAAATTAAATAAAAAAACCTAAGTTAAAAAATAGTTTAAAATAACCAGAAAGTTGAAACTATTTTTTAAATTCTGATCTGGACCTGCAACTTTTAAATAGATTTTTTGCTTCTTGGATTGGCCAAGCCCTTAATGAAGCTGACATGATTTTAAATTTTTGTTTTCTGGATGTATTAAATTTAATTTTTTTTTAAACGTAAAATAAAATCAAAAAATTTAATTAAAATAAAAAAAACTTGGTCTAAACAAGACCATGCTTGAAGATTCGTTCAGCCCAGATGCTTAATTGTCTTAGCAAAGCTTTGTACACTCGAAGATTTTCGCAATCCGGATTTAGTGCATGCACTGATGACTCCAATCGAACACACGATCTAGAAACAAAATCAGGGAGAGTAGAGTAATAACGGGAGGGAAAGCTCCGCCCACTTTCA
>JAHWFP010168385.1:0-11205 GCA_023313725.1 Lithobius niger | reverse complement strand
CACTTCTTTTAAGTTTAATTTTAAATTCTTCACAATGATAATATTTTTTTATGTATATCCATTTTAATGTTTTATCAATATTTAACATATTATAGTAGCTATATATTTCTTTGGCATTTTTTAATTTTTAATTTTTAAATAAAACTTTTATTGCTTTATTCACTAATGATTGTAACTGAATCATATAACTGTTAGTTGTAGTGCCATAAATAATCAGTCCATATTTAATTTTAGACATTATCAGTGCTTCAAAAATACTTTTTTTATTTTTAATATCTAACAGCCCCTTTACTTTATAAAGCGTCGGAATAGTTTTCCTAATCATGATCATAAGGTTTTGTATGTGTTGATAAAATTTCCAATTATTATCTACTTCTAGTCCAAGGTACCCGATATTTTTAACCTTTGTAAGATTTTTACATTTGCATGTTTTTTTATTCTCTACACAGTTATCCTTGCAAAATTTTATTGTATCATTTTTCATGTACATATGTGATGTGGTTATTGGCAAATAGCATCTCTTTTCGCTATTTAGAATTAAGTCATTTTCTCTGAAATATAACACCAATTTATTGAAGTCATTTTGTAAATTTTTAATCATGGTGTTTTGATCAACGTTGATAGAGAGTAAAAAGACATCATCTGCATATAATGTCAAAGTTGTATTTAGGATGCTGTCT
Organism: Lithobius niger; assembly: GCA_023313725.1. Classification (NCBI taxonomy): domain Eukaryota; kingdom Metazoa; phylum Arthropoda; class Chilopoda; order Lithobiomorpha; family Lithobiidae; genus Lithobius; species Lithobius niger. The sequence continues at coordinate 10,525 of JAHWFP010168385.1, read as the reverse complement.
GAAATATCATTGATATATATTAAAAAAAGCATAGGACCCAACACAGAACCCTGTGGGACACCGTAAGTAATATTTTGCCAGCAGCTCATGTCATTTCCAATTTTAACACTATATTTCCTTCCCGTTAAATAGCTGTTCAAAATATTAAACATTTTCCCTCTAATGCCTATATTATAGATTTTTTCCAAAAGTATGTCCTTTTCCAAAGTGTCAAATGCTTTTGTTAGATCAATTAAAATTGCTCCAGCAAATTTGCCTTCATTCAATGCCCTATTAATATTATTGTTAATTGCTATTAGTGCATCAATTGTACCAGTACCTTTCCTATACCCAAATTGGTTTTGATTAATTTTATTGCCTTTTACAATAAAATTATTAATTCTATTTGCAAAAAACTTTTCAACAATTTTATTCAGTACAGGCAGCAACGATATTGGTCTATAATTATTTGGGTCATTTTTTGTTCCTTTTTTATAAACTGGTCTTATTTGCTTTTTTAAATTTTCAGGCCAAATTTCACTCGTTATGATGCAGTTTATAAGTATTGTCATAAATTCGCTAGTTTTTTCATTTGCTTCTCTAAAATGTTCCATAAGAAAGCCATCATGACCGCTTGATTTTTTTACTTTAATTTCGTTTATAATATTCAGCAATTCAAACTTATTTGTCTCCATGACTCCCATGGTGTTAAGTGTAGATTTCCATTTTTTATCACTACTCTTTCTACTTTGTGTCTTATTACTTTTATTTTGTTTATCTTTTGGAGCTTCATCTTTTAGCTTGTTAATTTGGATTTTAAAATGTTCAGAAAAATTCTCACATACAATTTTAGTATTTGTTTTAAAAACATTCTTTAAGTGTTCATCAATATTAAGTTTATTTCCTTTTCTCCCAGTTAAATAATTTATTTTACTCCACACTTTTTTGCTATCAAATTTATTCCTTTCAAAATAATTATTATAGTATTCTTGTTTGGCTTTGTTACTATCTATGCGAATCTTTTTTTTATAAGCTTTATATTTTTCAGTTTCCAATTCAGACACATGTTTTTTATTCTTCATATCATTCCACATTTTATTTTTTTTATTGATTAATGTTAATAATTCAGAGTTCATCCATTCATTCCTAAATTTTGGTTTTGTTTTATTAGTGTTTGTTCTTTTAATAACACAATTTCTTTTATAAATTCCTGATAAATCGTCTTCTATTATTTTGTAAATCTCGTTTGGATCAGTTATTTTCTCTAATTCGTCCCAGTTTTTATTTTTCATTTGAAGTATGATATTTTTATTTAAGTATCTATACACTAAATTTTTTCCCTGTATATTTTTTTGTATTTCAACTTTCTTGTTATTCCACAGTTCTATTGCGACATAATAGTGATCTGCTGGTTTCATTGTTATTACTGATCCTTTACAATCACTTTTATTTAAATTTGTAAGAATTAAATCTAAGCATGATCTTGTGATCTTGTTTTTTCTGATTTCTTCTCGAGTTGCTGTCAAAATTTGTTGGCTATATCCAAGATATGCACACATGTTCTCAAATCTTTCAATATCTTTTTTTTTCACATTCATGTTGTGTTTCTTTCAAAATGTTTAAATTTAAGTCACCAATCACGATTATGCTGCTTTCCCTGTTTTTTTGTTTTTTCCATTTAGTATAAGTTTTAATTTTTGTGTAAAGTGTATACGACTTGAGGATGGCTTCCGGTAAATAATTAAAAAATTAAATTTGTCATCATTAAAAATCATACCAACATCTAAAGCATCATTTTCTCCAATGCTAATTTTTTCACATTTGACTTCATTAAATTTCTCATTTTTAATGAATAGTAAAATTCCCCCTCCCCCTTGGTTTTTCCTGCATACGTTAAATCGTTCATAATTTGCAATACTATAATTTATAACTTCATTTTCACTAATGTTAGTTTCAGTAATTGCAATCACGTCCCACTTAACTTCACAATTTGTCATATCACTAATGAAATTATCCCAATTCTTCCTACAACTTCGAATATTGACATGTATACAATTAATACTGTTAATATCGTCACCAACTAACCCATTTTTTAACATTGTGAAGTCATCATAAACTTCATTAAACGTATTAAGTTCTTCCTCCAATTGCTCCATTTGTAAAATTCCCTTCAGTCTTGTTTCCAATTTCCATGTCATTTTTCTTTTTAAGTTTTTCAAATTCCTCTTCACTTTTTAGTGTATAAACTTGTCTGTCTTTCTCGTCACTTCTCAGATTAATCTTACCTTCCCTAAACCAAATGAACTTATAATATTGTTTCAATTCCTGTTTAGTTTTCCAAAACAGCATTTTGTAGAAAGGTGTTATATGTTCATTCACATATATTTTCGTGTCACTTCCGTTTTTGAAAATATCACTGTTCTTTAGCCTGCCTTTTTTTCCCTGTAGCCACTCATCTCTGTATTCTCGGGTTTTAAATTGTATCAATATTGTCTCTGACTTGTCTCTCTTTTTCGTTGGTAGCCTATGCATTCTGTCTATATGCCAGTCTTCAAAATTGTGTAAATGTTATCCATCAGCCAGTCTTGTCACCGTGTCCCATAAGTCTTCGTTTGTTTCATTGTCCACTCCATAAATTTCTATATTTTTATTTCTTGAGTACTGCTCAGCTTCGTTTTGATTTTGCTTTAATTTATTTACGGTCACATTCAATTCTGTGACTTTTTTTTCTGTTTTATTTTCATTATCTTCAGAGTTGAGTTTTCCTATTTTTTGTTCTGTTTTATTTAACAGCTTGTACAATTCTTTGTTCTCCTTTTTAATTTCGTTATTTTCTTCTTTCATTTTTTCGTACTTTTCTTCGTAAAAGTTCATAGCTTCCAGTATTTTTTCGTTTTCTTTCCTGATCTCCACGTTTTCCTTCTTTAATTCTTCTTATTTTCTTTCTATTGCATGCATTCCTCTGAGTATTTTTTCATTGTCTTGTTTCAGTTCTTCCAGTGTTTTTTCAATTCTCCAAATTGCACAGTCTTGATTGTATTTGCCAATATCCGGTTCTCTTTCCTCGTTCTCACTGCACACAGTTTTGTTTAATTCTTCATTTTCATCATTTAGTTTTATACTTTCATCTTCTCCGTCTTTCCTTTGTTCCTCCTCCTCGTTTGTCTGTGATTTTCCTCTTGGTTTCTGGCATCTTTTACATTTCCAAGTCAATTTTTTTCCCCCATCGCTTTCAGTGTAGTCACAGCTAATCCACAACAATTATAATGGTATTTTCCTTTGCACTCCATACATGTCATGAAGTCCCCCTCCGCCGTCTTGATCACATTTTCGCAATCTTGGCATCTATACGTTGTCATTTTGATCGTATAATAATAATAATAATAATAATAATAAACATGGAGCCAACCGGCAATATAGCGTGGCAGGACAGTTTGAATAAAAAAATACAATTGCCACTATAATAATATAATAATAATAAAAACTGTAGCCACAAGGCAAGGAAAACGGCAGGGCTCAGGGCCACTAACGCCACTCCTAAACAAAAATAAGATAAGAACGTTTCAAGTAACAAGTGAGTGGTAGACGCTGTAAAAGCTTACGAAAGACACGGACTGACGTAGCCCATCCTCCCAGGGCCATTTTCTCGATCCTCCACATCAAATATGGCCCCCAAAGGTTTATTTACGTACCGTTAGTCTTTCCCTGGGTAAAAATCCTTTTTTAAATGTGACGTCTAGGAGATTTTCTGTTGAATGTAGTGGAACTTTATTTACGAACGACCCGTAAGTATATGATGCTTTGTGCGCTTACAATAACCATGACGCTTCATCTCTGTGTCTGCATGTACTAATTTGCTAATAATTAGTATAAAAATCTAAAAGTGTAATGCGGTAAAAATTAAAATTAATTATTCCAATAGATCGCCGAAGCAAAATTATAAGACACTAGCCTACAAAAATTATAAACTGTGATGTTAAAATACGAGAATCATTCCGGTTTGTGACGACACGATTAATGCGTTCATGCTGGTTCGTCTATTCGGCATAATGCCATATGAGACAGTAGCTACGTTCTTCGCTGCGAAGAACGCAGCTACTATATCAGATGACCTTGGTGTTCGTATATGCGTGGAAGGCGATCAGCGCGAACTGTTATAAAGCCCTAACCAGACTGGCTGCTCGCGGCTGCACGCCGACGCACTATGGTGTAAAAAAGACTTCAATATTCGTCATTAACGCAACACCAACCACACGATTGCTGCAATTTTGACCTTGTAGGCACGTAGTCACGCATAACTTCGCACGAAATTTGCTTCTGTCTGGAGAGGCCTTTAGGCAGGCGGAATGTTATGCGGCAGGCCGGGGTGTCCTTTAAGGGCACGTTTACGCAGCGACTCGCCTTTGCATTCTCGCAGCCAGAACTAAATTGCGATGGCAAAGGTGACATTGCCATGGTAACAACGCTAAATGGATTAGCTAAATCCGACATCGTTTGAGTAAATACTTCCATTCTTATAATCCGTGCCAATAATATAAAGCATTCCTCATGACGAAACAATTTTCCCAAACGCTTCTGAACTCACGTTATCTGCTGTTTTCGTTGCGAAGCGGCGGACCAAAACCGCCGCCATGTTGGAATTTGAGGTGATTTCTAGCTTCTAGCTGCGAGAATGCAAAAGCGAGTGGTTGCATAAACGTGCCCTAACGTAATTTAAATTATTTATCCAAGGGGTTCTCTTGCGGTGGTGACCCAGTGTTTTTTTGTGGGGGGGGGGGGGGGGTTGCAGTGGCGGATCTAGACTGGTGGGCGTAGTGGGTTTATGGCATTATCAGAGGGGCACCGAGCCAGCCACCAGTAGAGACATGGGGGTGCCAAAAAAATCCCAAATTTAAGTGAGGGGTGCAGCTGCACTGGGGAGGAGGGGGCGGGGCGGAAGTGGAATGGGCAAAAACCAAGACCAATTACAGGTACATTCCTCCCAACGCCATTATTCGCGATCCTCCACATCAAGTACCGCCCCAAAGGTGTATTTTCTTCCCGTTAGTCAATCTATTAATAAAAACCCGTTTTAAAATGTGGCGTCGACGTCTAAGAGATTTTCTGTTGAATATTGGGAACGATTTTAATAACATCCTGCTAATATTTACTTTGCAATAACCATTTCGTTTTACCTGTGTGTGTGCACTTACTAATTTTTAATCGTGTGCTAATAATTACCATGACATCAAAAATCTAAAAGACTAATGCGGTAAAAATTAAAATTATTTATGCCAATAGATCGCCGAAGAAAAATTATAAGATACTATCCTAAAAAATTATAAAGTTCGACGTTAAAATACGAAAATATTTCTGGTTTGTGACGACACAATTTTTGCTTTGATACTGTTTCGTGTACTCGGCTCAAGGTCAACTGAGATAGTAGCTGCGTGAAAGTACTCAAACGCAGCTACTATCTCAGTTGGCCTTGTATGACTATGCCGAGTCTCGCAAAACGGCGCGACGCTTATATGCGTGGATGGAGATCTGCGCGTGGCTGTTTTAGGACAAGGATCGAGGAAAATTGTCTTAGGAGGAATGTACTTTTAAAAGTAAAATTTGATGAATGAAAATGTCAGGCATTTTGTTCCAGTTAAAAAATTTCGAAAACTGGGTTGTTTAAACGTTTTTAAGGCAATAAAATTGTCGAAATAAGTTGGCTCTTCCCAAGAAGTGGCCGATTTTTCTAGGACACAATTTTCACATTTCCAAGAATTTTGAGCACTAATTGCTTGCTGCAGCATTGATCTTTTGTTGTTTTAATAAGATTCACCAATACTAGTTTTGGGTAGCCTACCGATCGATGCTGATACCCTGCCTGCTTCCCAGGCTATCTAGCCGAAACCAACCTTACAGCGACGCCCATCCGGTATTTACTTTACTTTCTCTGCTTTTCAGTATCGCTTAGGTGATGCAACACAAATCAAGGAGGGGCAATTTTTTTTTATTATCTAGACACACGCTAGTGTGTCGCGCCAAGTCAGGCAACAAATATCACAACAAACATTACATCAATTCAATCGTCGAGGTTGTAAATCATTGTAGCTTGACGCCATAGCGTCAGTGTCTTATATCTTGAACCATAGTTGGGCACATTTCAGGTACTTGGGGAAAAATAATAAGTCGGTACAAAACCTTAAATTGTGTTGAAATCGAGAGCAATCCACCTGACAAAAATTAACTCGTGTAGGAATGCCAGCTAAGCTACTTTCAATGCAAAATCTGACGCTCAAAAACGTTCAAATGTGTTACTACTAGCTAGCTAGCCGAACGTAGCCGAACGTAACTAGTAGCCAGCTAGTCCGCTCATCCCCATGTTAAATCCCATCGGGTGATTATTCATCGATAACGACATAACGGGAAGGCTTCCAGCTATGAAATTGGACGAATGGGTGCAGTACAATACGAACTGCGTACCTTATATGGTTTGGAGCCTGGGGGCGTAACGGGCAGGGTGCGTAAGTACAAAAATATTGTTATAACCATTGTTAGTATTGTCTGCATAGTCTCTCATTGGAGGGCTAAGTTCGGACAATGAGAACATGTACACTGACGTGCGTGCCTAGACACACTGTAGTGTATCTGTACATAGTACATGATTGAAGTCCTCTCTCCAGCATAACTAAAACTATTAATTTCCCCGTTTCTGTTCAATATATGTCGACCAAACTTGGCCAGATAGTATATAACAACTTATTCTAACTTTACACCAACTTTTATGTAATTCCGTGCAAGAGTAAAAGCAGGGAGCCACACGGAAATTTGAAAACTGTTCACTTGTTGTTGTTCTTCTTCTTGTGTGACACGGTTTCAGAAAAAACTACTGCACCTACCTAAAATCTGAAACACGATCTTAGCCAGAAATTTCCCTGGGCTTCATCCTCAGAGAGACCACTTTTTCGATACGTCCATCAATTCCGGAGTTACAGGTCCCTGAACGATCATTTTGATTGTTTTACATTGTTTTAACCATTGTAATATGGGAACAATGCCACTCAGCAAACTCCAGATACATTCTTCGTGCACGTGTTATATCTTTGCTAAAAAGTTCATTGTTGATGGGTAAAATGGCGGCCGATGTGGATGCCCTGTTGAGATAGCTCATCTTAAGCAAGATTATAGTGAGTAGTGAGCTCAACACTGGTATTGTGTCGGAGTAAATTTTTGTGGAAGTTATGAAAGTGGAGCGGGAAAAGCGCATTTCTGAGGAAGACGTGAGAAGATATGTTGTTTCTGACGATGTCACCAGCAGTCACAATGGTGGACAGCAAGGTGGGAATAGTAGAGATGCGAGGGGTCAAGCAGACAGCAGAGGAAGTGAGCAAGATGAGGTTATACGGACTGTACAGAAACTTTTTAGTGCTGCTGTGCGTGGCAAGGAACACCGAATTTGGAGTGAAAGTGAAGAAGAGGAAACAGCAGAAGAGGGGTACCCCTTACGCAACTGCTCCCGAAATCTGCAGTCTCTGAAGAGGCTGTATGGAGGGGGCCTCACTAATATTCGGGTGCCGGTGTCAGTAGTTTTGGTCTGTGGTCAGGCGGGTCGCCTGTACTCATTGACACAAGTTTATCTTGCTGTAGAGCATGCTATTGGTGTAGGAGAAATAGCGGCTGTTGCATCTTTGAGGGGAAGAAGTGCTTTCGAGGTAGAACTGAAGAGTGTGGTGGCGAAGCAAAGGCTCTTGAAGGCCCAGCCAAGATTAATGGAGTTCAAGTCGAACTTTTCGACCTGCACGAGCAGACCATCACAGCACATCTGCATTGGCTGCCGCGCGGGGTCACGCCGCAGAAGGTAAATGCAGCACTCGGTAGAATTGGTACACTTGAAGCACACGTCTTTGAGAAACTCACGATTCGAGGGCGTGTTACCTGTGAAATAGGTATGTGCCTTGTGACCATTCGCCTACGCGAAGGTATAATGATAGAAGATGTAACTGATGTGATGGTCGTCCGAGGAATCCAGACGCTTGTGATTGTCGCAGACCGCCCGCCGATGTGTCTTAGGTGCAAAATGCGTGGGCACTTCAGGAGCGTGTGCGCGAGTCGCGCATGTGTGGAATGTGGCGTGTGGCACGACCCGCGACAACTCTGTCAACACTTGCGTGAGGCACTGCAGAGGGAGGAAGAACAGAGGAACCGCCAGGAGCGCGGTGTCGGGCAGGATAGGCAGTCGAATGTACCATCCCTGGGGCAGAGTGCCTTCGAGCCGGGCACCTCGATGCAGACAGTGGCCATGAAAAACCAGCGACTGCAGCAGACCGGCAAATCGGGAAGTGCGGTGAGTGTAGTGGAATTAGTACAAAGGCAAGCTGAGGGGTCAGGCGATGGACTCGCTGCTACAGGGTTAAATGCAAGTAGAAGTTCGCCAACCATGCCACCAGCAAAGCAGCAACGAGGTGGTAAGAGGCGCAAGTCATTTGAGCATGCGTGGGTGCAGCCAATGGAGATGGTAGCTGATGATTAAGAGCAGGACAGTGGGGATGTGCAGGTAATAACTGATGACCAGAGAAATGGTGTAGCGAGTGCTGGACATGAGTCGGCTGAGTCGGCTAATGTAGGAAGACAGCGGGACAGAGTCTCGGATACGACCCCAGTTGCAGGCCCTGAGCTGCCTGCTGATATTCAGTATAGCGTAGACCCGCCACAAACCGATGACAGCATGAGTGTAGAGGTGAATCAGGTGGAGATTTTGGAAGAGGGTGACCAGCAGTCTAGAGGGGAGGTGGAAATGGGGTAGTGTAGCACACCCTCCCGTTGCCAGTGCATGTGTAAGCGGCATCCATAACGTTCAACATTACAACTTGGAATGCCCGAGGGCTTCAGACTAAAATTGTGGAGGTAGAGCTCCTGTTACGTTTTACGGCTGTGTTAGGTTTTCAAAAAGCGAACAACATGCACAATTTCTGTGCAGCCTCCATGCAGGCGGATTTTGTTTACTCGGGGTTGAAGGTGGGGATTTTCATTCTTGCATGCGACGGGGAATACAACTACGCCAGAATGGAGCTCTTGGTTAGGTCAGCTCCCATCACCATGTCTGGTGGGAGGTAACTTCAGTGGTCACCATTTTGACTGAGGCTCACTTAAGGTTGATGCCAGAGGGCGTAGACTAGCCACTGCTGTTGACAGGATGGGTCTGAGTGTGGTGCAGAACGGCACTCCAACTTTCGCCAGATGGCAGGGTTCTAGAATCGGTGCTAGGATTTTTTCATCTGTACGCCGTCCCTGGCGGCAGCCTTCACTTTTGCAGTCTCTGATGATCAGTGCAACAGTGATCATTTCCCAGTGATTCTGCGCAGCATAGGAGGTCGTGAATCAGTCACGGGTGATAGGAAGAGACGTCCTGTGATAGACAACGGTTGCTTTTCAGGTTGTATGGCTGAAAATCTCGGTCGCAAATGATATCATGCGCATGTCAGTTACGGCGCGAGAGACCTCATCCGCCATGGTGGACGCACATCTGTACAATTGCAGTGCGAGACAGGCGCAAGGCGTACCGGAAGTGGAAGCGCTTCCCATGTGACGAAAGGTGGTTCTTGTACAGGGGCACGGTCAGAGAGTCTGACTATTTGCTTCAGAAGGAGGAAGAGGCTTATGGCTCGAGATTGTGCGAGCAGGTAGGATCAGCAGCGTCTCTGACCCAGTCATGGCGTGCTTTACGTCAGCAAGACTCAAGGGTTAGCATTATGTGGGTCTATGACCTAGGCACTACTGCGGTCAGTCGTACCATTCTTCGTTGAGAAGGCATGGCAAATGCCTTCAACGCAAGGTTCGCGAGTGTATACGCCCTGCCGAGCGGCATCCCGCCCCCACCGGTTGTAGAGGCTGTCCGGTCTTATGCGGGGGATGCCCCATGGGAGCTTTGTGAGTTTGAAGCGGCGCTTGCAAAATGCAGAGGTTGTAGTGCCCCGAGTGTGGATAGGGTGACATACGATGATTTGAGGCAGCAACTGCAGGGCGCGAGAGAGGAATTGTTAACGCTTTTCCAGGCCGTGTTGGATGGTGCAGAGGGGCCAGCAGCATGGATGTATACCATTCTGGTGCCAGTTCATAAGGCAGGTACCGACAGGTCGAACCTTATGAACTACAGGCCAAAAGCGCTTTTGTCTTGCATCCGGAAAGTTTTTGAACGAATGCTGGTGCTGCGGTTGAGCTGGCACATTGAGTATTGAGCGACACAGGATCCAAAATCCGTCACAAGAGCTAAATTTTCCTTACGACATATCAGCTAAAGTCACAAGGGTCAAATGACTCAAGGGCCAAAACTCACAAGAGCTAACGTCATAAGAGCCAAACGTCATAAGTGCCAAACGTCAAAACAGCTAGACGACATAACAGCTAAAACATTTTAACCCCTGTCGTATCAGCTAAACGACAAAGGAGTCAACGACACAACAGCTAAACGACATAAGAGCCAAAGACATACTGGCCAAAGACAAAGGCGTCATAACAGCTAACGTCAAAACAGCTAACGACATAACAGCTAAATGACATAGCAGCTAAACGGCTA
>JAHWFP010168381.1:0-11205 GCA_023313725.1 Lithobius niger | reverse complement strand
GCCCTAGCTTAAGGAGTATGAGGAAGCTGTGGAAACCGTCGTTGCAGGAGGAACTGTACAGAAGACCAATGCGACTAGATAGTCGCTGTGCCCATTGTTTTATATTTTTCTGTGTTTGTTGTTTCCTATTAAATCTGTTTCGTGTGATTGGGTATATGTGTATTTTAAGTGCATTTATAATTTGTGAATCAAGCAGACTCCTAGTTAAGGCATTATTTTTTGCCTGTGTTTGTGTGTGAAGGTCGTTTGAAGTGGTATTTCTAGTTCGTTTGAGTAATTACGTGTTCATTTCGTGTATGCATTTTTATCTTTCAATTTTGTAGCGTTTTGCTGTTTATGGCGTCTATTTTGTGTGTGTTTGTGGGTTTATGTTTTGCGAATTGGAATTCAAATTATAGTTCGTTGCATTCGAGTGAACTCTAATCCGTTTTTATTCGTGCACCTTCACGGCTGTGAGTATATAGGGAATAATGTTTTTTTTTTCTAAACGGCGAAGCCGTTTTTTGCTCAGTTAATTTGTTGGCTTTTTTCGCTTCCTTTTTATATTAATTGCTACGGTCTAGTCTATCATGTGTCCACTGTCCACCGATTTTTGTTTTCGAAAAAACGGAACATTAGAAATGCATACTTATGTTTAGGTTACGCCCAAGGTTTGTCCCATGATTTGGTGGCAACACATTAGCGTGTGTCTAGATTTAGCATGCGTCATCTCGATGAGTAGTTGATTCTGGATTGTTGCAGTATCATAGCAAACAATCACGGAAACAATTCAACAGGCTTCCCGCAGCCCGCATTGAAAAAGTAATTAAGTCACTCCGTCATATCGGTCGCCTAATTTTGAGGCCTAAGACTTCGCACGCTACGGTTTAAAACTTGAAGATTTAAGGCAGAATCAAAACCATTTAATTTTGGTTCTCCACAACGAGCTAGCTAACTCAAACAACGACAATGTTCAATTATTTATTGGGGCCTCGGCCCATGGCCACGCGCCTCCCTTACATATACTAAATAATACATCTGCAGAACAACACCTCTACATCAATGTTAGTTTCCCGGCACCCAACCATCGTTGCATGTTGTTCGACTGAGTGAGCTATAATCCGATATTGTGCGCCTCGCCTACTGTTACCGTATTGTTACATGAATTTTCATTTTATTTTCGTCCATATGCATTGCGCAGAGTATAACAATGAACGAAAGCAAAATAAAAGCAAAAGAAAAAACGAAACCAATGTAAAAAGCTGTAAGAAGTTAAAGATGTAAAGACTTTCCATGGTTCGGAGGACCCGGCGGGGGGGGGCGCCCAAAGACTGCACTCTTGGCAAGCGACGCAAACCCATACGTCTGATGATGCTTTGCCAGTCTAGGACATGAAACCAAAACACACAGTGTCGCAACGAATGCGAAGCAGTATATTTTCTCTAGCCGACCTCAAGTTTCATTGAATTGGAAAAGCTACCATTATTGTTACATTTCCTTATCCGCCCTCCCCCTTCCTTCCCCCAACTGCCTTGTCCCAAAGGGCATATATAATTTCAAAGAAGAAGAAAAAGTCTTCTGAAAAATGTATTTGTCACCTATAAGTTCACCCCGAACTAACCGCAGTTCGTGTTCAGCCTCGTACAGAACTGCCCTCCTCCATCCACACCAGATGCACTCAAAACGGGTCAAGTAGGGGCACTTGGCCCTTCCACGACTAGGTCAAAAGAAAACGAACCAAAGGAATGAATGCCAAAGGTCAGAAAGAAAACTGTCTAAAATTGCAGCAATAAGCAAGGAACCAAATGAAAAGGTCTAAACGTTGCAACATAACAGTCTTGGTTCTTCTCTACGCTTCCTACAAATAAGTACATTATTTGTAACGACACGGAGTCACGTTAATTCTGGGATTTTCTTAAATGCTGACCCGTGTGTGGGACCCGGAATTACAGTAACTCCGGATTTTTAATTTGCTTTGAAAGTGTCTGAAATAATCCGGAATTGTGGTAACACGGAGTTTTGATTTGTCTGAAAAACGGACGCCTGCAAGGGAACCGGAATTACCATAAATAACATGCCTGCCACTCTCGTGCTACCGCGCTCGTTGCGGCTATACGTGTAACATCAGAAACCGCAACCATATCATTACCAAACTGGACAAGAGTTAGGGCAACTCGGTGTATTTCAAAAACGTTTAAAGCAAATTAAGAAACTGGAAACTGTGCGCCATGGCTTCTTCATTGCTAATTTTGTGTATCGCACGCTTGCTGCACTAAGAAACTTTAGTTCCTGTAATTTCGGCTCCCACACGCGAATCAGTATTTAACAAAATCCCGGAATCAACGTGACTCCGTGTCGATACAAGTCTGCGTCCCCGTGTTGGGGGGGGGGGGAGATGTTATTTTATTTTTGTTAGAGGGTCGTTCTACTGAAATTCATCAACATCGTAACAAATCGTCGTTTGAAAAAGTTATTTATTTTCCTTAAAGTGGCACCGATTGAAAGTCTGCAAAACTGGCAACATTTTACTGCCATATCTAGAAAAGTAAACAAGCACTATAATGATATAAGAATAAAAAAAAAGCCAAGCAGTGTACAACATATATGAAAACCACGACACTTCGAGGTTACTTTCACGTCGTCGTCAGGTGCACTAAATCCACAAAGGTTTCGTCAACATGTTAAAAATACAGTTATTCATACACCTTTAGCATAAGGTAGTAAAATTTTTAAAGTTGGAAATAAAACCTAGAAAGACGATTTAAAAAACCTAATCGTAACAAGGACAAAACGTTGAACTCCCGTTTTGCCAAATCCCATTTCGCGAAAAAAAAAAATGCAGATTAACAGCTTAACCCTCAGGGGCCAATCCCGTTTCGCCAAATCCCGTTTCGCCAAAACGCATTTGACAAAATTTCACGTATACGAAATTTAATACCTTATTTCTATGTAATGGGGGTTTAAAAGGCAAACATTTAACAGAGTCAAGCACTGGTATAGTAAGACCAATTGATTTATTAGCGTTTTGAAAACTGGCAATACAGACGGAAAAACGTGTACTCTAAATATTGTTTAAAATGCTTCGTCGTCACAACGTCAATGCCAAGGTACCCTTTTAATAATAGTTAATTATACACGTGATGATTATACCCTTTCCCAAACGGGGAATTCCCGTTTTGCAGAATTCCCTTTTCGCAGAATCAAAATATTCTTCAAAAATTTAGCATTACAGAAGTTAAAGAGGCATGCCGAATTGGAAGTAATTTGTGATTAGTTACGGTTTTTGATGTTTTGTGTTTAGCCGCAGCGAGCGCGCTAGCACGAGCGAGGCACGTAACTTGAAACAAATTATTCTGCAAAACGTGATTCTGCAGAACGGGTGTTGTCTATAAATGTCTGACCATTATCATGTTTTAAATGTTCGTGTTTAAATGTTTTAAATGTTTCCTGTGCCTAAAATTTCCTGAACGGTATTTGGCGAAATGGGATTTGGCGAAACGGGATTGGCCCCTGTGGCAAAAGTTGCTGATCTGCCTATTCTTTTTGGCGAAACGGGACGTAATCGGCAAAACAGATAAGCATTTTAGGAGGACCAATCGACCTCACCCCTGCGAACGTAGAGGACAAGTGACGTCAGCATGTAGTACTATCTACAGCACTTGCTTGCATCAAGCGAAGGAATTCACAACATTTTCTTCCAATGAACCAAACAAGCCACGAGCCTCCTTAATTATTGAGTGAAAATTTGGTACGTCCTCGTGCACCTTGGAGCAACCAATAAAGGTTAACGATATTACTGCCGTTAGATGGCGCCACGGTATTTTCGTACAATTTTTATTCTGTGATAGTGCCACTTTTGACGTAAATTCAGCCACCTCCCTGCCTCCACGTCTTCCCGAACATTATTCCCGTACAGTTTGGGCATTCAAAGTGGCCGAACACTGGGCGGAAAATAATAGCGGTAGGCCTACTTGCAGCCCTTTCCCTTTCTCCGATTTCTTCTTCCGCAAAGGAGGAAGGACATCGACGTAAAAGTTGGTGATGAGTTTAGCAGGCGTCCCAGGTGTGGTGTTCAAGTCAGCCAATGGCCGACAGTGATAAACGAGCAACAACTGAATACATGCTGGGAACATGAATGGGAGGGAGGGGTGGGGAGGATGAGGTGGGGGAGGTTGTGAGTGAGTCAGGGTTTGTGGCGGGCTGTGGGGGAGGAGGAGGAGGAGAAGGGGTGTTGTGGAAGGAGCTGGAACCGTAGAGGGAATTGCCTCTACAGAGAGGCCAGAATCCTTTCCTTCTCAAAAATGTGCTAACGTCATCAAGCTGAAGAATCGCTTTCTTGTTGCATCCAGGCCGAGTGTTACTTAAATGTTATTCTTCTCTAAGGTCGACATAAGCAAGTTAAAGCGTTTGGGAATGATTTCTTAGTGGGATTGGGATTTAGTCCTGCAGAAAAAGGAACAACAGAAGAAGGGGGAAAGGAAAAGAGTGCCTAATACAGAAAGGGATAGGATTCATTCAGAGTGACGTTCTAAGGATGTGGATCACCTAAAAACAGTGACGTAACGAACTTAGCCTAGCAAGACCTCTAGTTGCAAAAACTATTTAAAGGTACATTCCGCCTACCTTATAACAGCCACGCGCAGATTGCCATCCGCGCATGTTACCATCGCACCGTTTCGCGAGACTCGGCGTAGTAAAACAAGGCCAACTGAGATAGTAGCTTCATTCTTCGCAGCGAGGTACGTAGCTGCTATCTCAGTTGACCTTGGGCGTAGTATATGAAACAGCATGAATGAACAAATTATGTCGTCCAAAACCGGAAAGATTTTCGTACGTATTTTAACATCACACATTATAATTTTTTAGGCTAGTATCTTATAATTTTTCTTACGCGTTCTATTGACATAAAATATTTCGATTTTTACCGCATTAGTCTTTTAGATTTTTGATCTCATGGTAATTATTAAAGAAAATTGAAAATTAGCCAATAGCGAAAATCATACACTAGAAATAACGTAGTTCAGTAAGCCACCTTTATGCACTTACGTTTCGCCGCAGTGACATGACCCGGATTCGAACCGGCTACCCAGTTCGTCCCCAAATCACTTGCATCACTGGGCAGCCGGTTCGAATCCGGGTCATGCCACTCCGACGAAAAGTGCATAAAGGTGGCTTACTGAACTACGTTATTTCTAGTGTATGATTTTCGCTATTGGCTAATTTTCAATTTTCCTTAATATTATTTCCAGCGATTTATGTCTATTTATATATATATATATATGGTAATTACTGGCAAACGATTAAAAATTAATACATGTAGACACACAGATGAAACGTCATGGTTACTGTAAGCACACAAAGGATCATATAATCGGAGGATGCTATTAAATTAGTCCCCAATATTCAACAGAAAATCTAGACGCCACATTTTTAAACGGATTTTTAGCAAGGGTTTGACTAACGGTAAGTAAATAGAACTTTGGGACCGTACTTGATGTGGAGGACCGAGAAAATTATTGGCGTTGGGAGGAATGTACCTTTAAGCGCGGGACACTCGAAAATCGTGAGAGGGTATATGTCCTTTTAATATGACTGAAGCTATTTCGATTTTATGTTGTACGCCGCAACAAATGGCATTGTGAGTCACAACACCTACGTAATCTTGAAACCCGTTACAAGGACGCTCTGGGTCTCAAATGGGGTTTTGTGCGTTGTAAACCACGAGGGTGTCCACAAACAACGTGTAAGCTCAACCTTTCAGCTGCTAACGCTGAGTATTTGTAAACGTTGTGTGTTTAAATGTCTACGGAATATAGACATTGTAAACCAAAACTCCTATACTTGTTGTAAACCAGAACGTCGGTAGGTGTTGTCGTAAACTCAAAATGTCTGTGGGTGTAAACCAAACATCTATGGACATTGTAATCAACATATTTGTAGGTATTGTACACCAAACCACCTCTAGATGTTGTAAACCAACGCATCGTATAGTAAACCAAGGTGTGAACTACAGATTTTACAGGGGCTGTCTTCGTAATGTGGATGCACCTGCTATACATATTATTACGTCAGACCTTTTTCATTTATTTATTTTTAAATCCATAATTTTAAATTTTGTTAGTTTTAATTTCAACTTTAAAAAAATGTTTGTCATTTATCCAAAGTTTTGCTGTAGTGTTTGTGACGATTCACCCTACTCGTCAGCGTAGCGTATAGGCTAAAAAAAAAAAAACTAGGTGTACGAGACCAAATAAAATGGTCATAGACAATGTCATTGCAATTTTTGCATTACTTAAAATGTTTTTGGGAAATGTTGAGCATCAGATAACCAATTGCAGCCTTCATTATGCTTTTAAAGTTAAGTGCTAAGTTATTTACGGTAAATTAATCCACCCAAAACCAAAACTGGTATAAGAGAAGCCGCCAAGTTTCAAAAATGGGTCTGCCTTTCAAAGTAGTGATATCATTCAACCAGGGAAAGGCCGCCAAGGATAATCCTGTTAGCCAAGTTAATCGCACCTACTAATAGCTCGAAAGTTAAATGAAAACTAGAACATTGCTACTGGTGGTAGCAATCTTCAAGTTTTCATTTAACGCCAAAAGTATTATTAGGTACGATTAACTTGGCCAACAGGATTAACCTTGGCGGCCTTTCCCTGGTTGAATGATATCATTACTTTGAAAGGCCGCCATTTTTTTGAAACTTGGCGGCTTCTCTTATATCAGTTTTGGTTTTGGGTGGATATCACAGCTTTCATAGGACTGTGAACGAACGAAAGATCAGACGGTTTAATCGTCCCCTCTCCCTTTTCTGTCTGGAGGAATTTTATGTCTAGAAATTTGCTCATTCATAATTTTCACATTTGCCGTGGCGAAATTAGCCGTTACGCCAGTGAAATTGACACGGTCAGAACTTTACTTTACTTTACTTACTTTATTTACAATAGCACTGCGGTGCCGTTCAGGCTTTGCAGCAAGATTTACAAGTTTAAATATAACAATTTGAGTAAGGAAGCTGAAAGGTATAAAATAGAACATTATGTAAATAGAATTTCAAAAAATGGTAATAAATTTAATATACACATCTATTTCTAATACTTTATGACCCGGAAAAAACAATCACATAGGAAATACAGTAAAAGACTATTAAAAAATAAATAAGTTAATAAATAATTAGGAAAATAAATACTGTACATACTAGAAAAATAAGAGAGATGTTATTTCATTTATATGCCAACAATCAATTTTATCATGCAGAGCCATTTAAGTTCATGTTTGACCTACAAAGGAAAACTGCCAATTTGTATTTATTGCTACAAAACAATCAAGTGAGTTTTTAAACAAGTTGAGAGTTGGGGCCTCCACCACGTGTTGAGGTAATGTGTTCCAATAGGAAATAATACGATAGGAAAAGAAGCCTCTGGTTTGATTTTTATGAATTGTAGGTTTAAGTAGTTTCCGCGAGTGACCTCTGGTGGAGGTCACGTGGACGTGTGTGAAGAGTGCTTCTAGGCAGGGGCCACCAAAACTGAAGGTAAGAATTTTATAGAGGGTTATCAGGTTTCCCCGCATGAGACGCCACCAAATAGAATGGAGATCCAAAAGTTGAAGCCGCCTAAGGTAAGATAGGTGTCTGATACCTTCCACATTTTTTGTCACTCGTCGCTGCACTTTTTCCAGAGCTACATGATGTTTTATGAGAAATGGGAACCACAACTCGGATGCATAGTCAAGAATTGGACGACAAAAAGATAGGAATAGTTTCAACTTGCATAGGCTTGTAAATGTACAGAGAATTTCACGGTCTAATCATCACCTTTACCTGTTAAAACAATAATTTGGCACGTACGAGCCACTTGAGGGCCACGTGCTGCTAGCTGCAACCCCCATTTTAGAAAAAAGGCACTTCCACATTATGACGCTTTACCTGTCTGCTGAAATTTCGACCTGGCAACTTTCCCTAATGAGCTGTAGACGTGTCTTTCTACCCTATGAGAATTAACATGAGAACAGTAATTCTACATAAAATCAAATGTCCGTTTCACTAATGCTTCCAAATGAATTAGTAACAAGCATACCATTTTATCGTCGTGGGGCAGATAATTCAGTAGGAGTTCGTGTACCGTCCTCTTCAAGTTTTCATTTAACGTCCAAAGTATTATTCGGTGCGAGTAACTTGGCTAAAAGGATTAACCTTGGCGGCCTTTCTCTGGTTGAATGATATCACTACTTTGAAAGGCCGACCGTTTTTTGAAACTTGGCGGCTTCTCTTATACCAGTTTGGGTTTTGGGTGGATGTCACAACTTTCAAAGGATTGTGAATGAAGAAAAGATCAGACGGTGTAATCGTCATCTGTACTTTTTTTGTCTGGAGAAATTTTATATCTATAAATTTTCTCATTCATAATGTTCGCCTTTGCCATTGCCCAATTAGCCGTTACGTCAGCGAAATTGACATGGTTTGACGCTGATTTTCGTTCGTTTCGTTCACACAATCAGCGTATCCCTCCTCACTTGGCCCTACCTCGGTTAACGTTAATCATTCAATCACTTAGTTACCATGGTGTTCACGAACACATAATTGTCCCTTTTATCGTCGTGGGGCAGAAAATTTAGTTTCAATTCGTGTATCGTAACAAAAAACCGACCAAACCTTTGCAATAAAAGATTCTCCGTCTTTTAGTGACCAAAGGGTTTCAAAGGATTTAACGAGCGTTACCATCTATTTGCAACAACAATGAATTCTGACAATTAGGTACTGAAACGATAAGCGTGTAACACTTAAGCATGTTATAATCTACTGTTGGATGACAATTCAAATAATGGTTACAACAAAAATTTTGCACTTACGAGCCACTTCAGGGCCACGTGCTTCTAGCTGCAACCTCCATTTTAGAAAAAGGCTCTTCCCCATATGACGCCGTCTACCGAAATTTAGGTCTGGCAACTTTCCCTAAACAGCTGTAGACGTGTCGTTATACACTATGAGAATTAACATGGGAGCCTGCGGACCAGTTATTAGTTGCTAGTTACTAGTTACCAGTAACACAAATTCAACGCTATTGAGGACATTTTTTCTCCATGAAGGACACGTTCCCACATTTTCGTCTTGACGTTTTCTTCGTTACTGGACCCAAGACACCTGATTCAAACGATTTGCAAAGATTTCTACCGCATGGGGAATTTACACCAGTATGCTGAAATCAGGTATAAGTTGGTTTCAGTTAAAAGACACAGTCTGCTAGTGCGGCCGCCTTTTTTTCATCAACAATAATTTTTTTAACAATCGGATGTCTACAATTGGACGATCTACTATTACTTGGCGGCGACACACTAGCGTGTGTCTAGATTAATTTCGCCCCGTGTAGGTGTGAAGAAGACTATGTCAGTTGAAGATTTGTTGGGTGGTTCACCGCAAGACGCAAATTTTACTACAAATTAGTTGTTTTACAGGGTTCGGAGGGCCCTACAGCACTCTGCTCCCTAGCTCAATTCCTTTAGCTCAATTCTCGGCCTCTATTTTGATTCCTTTTTTTATTGAGGCTCTGACCCTCAATAAAATCATTCATTCATTCATTCTTTCATCCACCATACCCATCAACAAACAACATAAGAATTATTTGTCTCAAATGTGTAGAATTAATACTTGGCTCCTATTTATGGGTAATTAGTGAGTTTTAGTTTGCATTAAAAGGAATTATTCGACTAGGAAATCCCCCCTTCCCCCTCCACCAAAAAAAAAATCATAAAATCAAAACATCACTTATACCAAAAGAACTGATTTCTAAACAAGAATCAGTACCTGCAATAACCAAGGATAGAGGTTAACAAAACCCGGCAACCAGAAACGTAAAGTAACCACCACATGACGTTATGTGACGGCATAGATCTGACTTCCGGTACTCCTCCATACCGAGTTCTAGAGTTCGCAAATAGGTTTTATTGAAAACTATTTACGAACTGCTAAAACTCGGTATCAAATCACGGAGGTTCCGAATGTCGTAGCATCAGAAAGGGTTCACAAATAATATTGCGTTACACATATTCTGCAGTGGTTCAACAAAATGCCACCGTCAGAGTTGTAAAAATCAATTTTAAATTAATTTTACGTAATTCAAACAAAAAATGTTGTAATAAAAATATGTAATAACATTATTTCGATAAAATTGGCTTCATATACTATATTTATTCGAAAAAAAAAACAAGACATAACCGTACCATTTATGTAAAATAAAAAACGTAGCAATGCGCTAATTTTTTAAGTTAGGTTGTATGTCTGACAAGTGGAAATTTGGCTCCTTTTTGA
Organism: Lithobius niger; assembly: GCA_023313725.1. Taxonomy (NCBI): domain Eukaryota; kingdom Metazoa; phylum Arthropoda; class Chilopoda; order Lithobiomorpha; family Lithobiidae; genus Lithobius; species Lithobius niger. Next base: position 920 of record JAHWFP010168381.1, on the reverse strand, counting down.
TATCGCAGACGCTTAATGGCTGAACCATGGCGTTTTTTTTTTTGCTTACAATTTATCGTTTTTGGTTTGGATTAAATAGACAATACACAATTTACGACAGACACCAGAAAATATATATTATGCAGTGACATTTCAAACATGTGCACAGCCAGCTAGCCAGCCAAATGGGCGCTTAGCTATTAGCGTTTTAATTACACTTATGGATTCTAGTATCTCCATATCAACGCTGCGCGTCGTGCGCTACTAGCCAACCCTGAGTTCATATCGCCACAGGATTTCTTAAAGGTGTTTGCTTCAATGTTGACTTTCCTTCTAACTCTGCTTTGTTGCATTAAAGGTACATGCCGCCAGGTAGGCATTCTTGTATGGCTCAATTTTACAACATTAGTTCAAAAGTAAAGTGTAGCAAACACGTTCATTTCCTTTTTTTTTTTTCTCTTTGTGTGAGAAGGTTTGCTACATTCACTGAAGCCTCTGTAAATGTTGTAAAAAGATATATATGTACAGGTTGCATGAAAATGGTGAGTTAAACCAAACGTAAGTAAGCAGCAAAGCTTATAAAATTTTTCCTGCTTTACCCGCTGAGTCACTTTTGCTAAACCCCACCAAAATTTGCCAAAATTTGTAACACTTATGCAGGTTTGTGAGCATTACAGCGATCGTTTTAGCAGATCTAGATTAAAAGGACATACCCTCTCACTTTTTTCGCGCATCCCACGCGAAAGTGAACTTTTGCAACATTTGCATAGGTTAGAGTGAATGTAGCAAAACCACCTGGCAGGAGGGAGGTAAACACAAGAAAAACCATCCGTTTTCAACATTTACTACATCTGAAATAATACTGTAAAACTGAGTCGCACAGTAAAGCCTCCATGGAAGCAAGCATCTTTAAATCTGTTATTGGAATCAGTTCGTATGTA
>JAHWFP010168342.1:90058-136744 GCA_023313725.1 Lithobius niger | reverse complement strand
TCTTTCGTAAGATTTTGTAGTCCTGAAAAGGACAGTTTTTAGCTCTGAAAAGAGCTTTTGTTTTCAAGCAGACAGTAGTTGATGTTTAGCGATCTTCAGTTCTACTGTGACCAGTCTGTGTCTTCATTGTTGAACTTGAGTTTTTATCTGAATTGTTTACATCACAGGCGATTCGTTCCACAATAATGTCGGCCATCCCATCGCTTTTCCACAAGTTGTTTTCTTCATTCTCATTGTGTTTTACAAGTTTGGCCCACCCTTCCGTTGTCACTACAGCCAGTTCTTTCGGTGTAAGTTCATAGACTTCTTTAAGTCTGAATGTTCGATCATTTGCATCAATAAATCTCTTGATCTATTCGATGTCAATTCAATGCGGTTCACAATGAAGCAAACGCAACATTGAACATAGTATGACCATGACGTGAAGCAAGTTTATCAATTCGGTATTTGTCGAATTGTTTTCGTGCACGTTGAAATCACACAAGCAATTCACGACGCCCATTGCCTTCCGCCCAAAATTTGGCAAACCGCCGTCATCGTTTACGGCAGCTCTTATCATTTTACCTGGGAACTGTACGTACCTTTTCTATAAGCTGCGAGGATCTTTTGTTTATTTGCCGAAAGTGTGAAGTCAACCTAAATTTTTAGCCGAGTTCGAGTACCAACGGAGTTACGATGCTTCCTGGCTGGCGACGTAAAATGACCAGCGCTGGTTGCAGATACCTTTTTAATTTGGAAGACTGCATCTCATGAAACGCTTGTTCAGTCTGCCGCATCCTTTGCCACGTCACTTACCGAATTGTCTGGATGCTGTCGACGAAGTTTGCTGTAAACATTAACTACCGTCTGCTTTTGCGATGATGTCAAGGGCTTTACTTGGGAGTGGGGTTTAAATATTTGTGCGGAGAGACGACCGCCATTTTTAAAACTACCGCGTCGTCTGCTCCGAGCCGTAACCATTGTCGTAACTATGGCAACTACTTGCACATTTTCGAAATAGGAACAGGTCGTTTAATATCTCTGAATTAAGTGTCACGTTATCTTAAAATTATAACCTCGTTTTACCAACAAAAATAAATAGTTTGCGTGAGTTATTTCATCGTTAAACTTTATTATTTTAACGGACTATTTTCTCTGCACCAGAACACAAACATTCGCGTCTGCAAGAGTGGGTCCTTAACTGATTTCTCCAGTAAGAAGTTGAGTGCGGTTTTAGCATAGTGTAGCACGATGAATCTAAACAACGTTGCCAAAGAAATTGTATTCACGTCCAGTTCACGAAAAATACACCATCTCTAAAAACAAAGCAAAATAAAGAAAGACAAAAACTGGTGAAGAGGCCACCAAGTTGAGAGTGGTTCGGCCCTTCAAAGGAGTGATATCAATACACCAAAACTAACGGAAAAAAAGCAAATTATAACAATTACAATTGATATGCCACTTTATTACCCATCTGCACGGTAGTGGAGTTGAGTCTAATACACAATTTTAAAAAAAGGAGTGATATCATATCAAAAACCAAAACTGGTAAAAGGGGGCCGCCAAGTTCCGAATGGTTCGGCCCTTCAAAGGAGTGATATAAACACACCAAAACATTCGCCAACTTAATCGCACCGAATAATACTTTGGACGTTAAATGAAAACTTGAACACTGCTATCGAAATTAACAATGTTCTAGTTTTCATTTAACCTTCGAACTATTAAGCGGTGCGATTAACTTGGCGAATGTTTTGGTGTGCTGATATCACTCCTTTGGCTGATATCACTCCTTTGAAGAGCAGAACCATTCGGAACTTGGCGGCCCCTTTTACCACTTTTGGTTTTTGATATGATCTAGATTAGGGACCACCAGGTCAAATCACTTAATTTTTGTACTAACCAACCAACGCTACTCTTCATCCTAGCATCATTTCGCAATTAACTCATTATATTCCCTTAAATTCAGTCACTATGCAGCTGATCGTACATTTCTTCCCTTGTTGTAAGGGGCGTTTACTAGGCTTACAAGTAAAGTTTGGTAGAAATAAATGATTATTATTGTGGCGCCATGACTTGCAATAATTTCGGCACAAATGGCCTTCAGGGTTCAAAAGCAGAGCGAACTCTGTGAAAGGTATACAGGTCTGACCAAGAAGCAAAGTCCGAGGATTCGATCGGTAAATATGGCCATGGAGAAATGGGAAGCAAGAACGTGCAGGAATCCGCTAGTGCAAAACTGGTTTTCCCGTCGACATTCGTGTTTCGTTGCTTTGTGGAATTTCGTTAGCGGAGCGAATGGTCCATTTTGGTGGAACAGTCCCATCAGCTGTTGCACCTCCCTCCCATTCAAGATCGTAGCTAGCGGAGGGGGCCGGGAGGAAAAAATAAGGCAACTTTTTTTTTAATACTAGTATTTTTCCGGTTTTAATTAAATATTTTGGCTGTTTTTGAAAAATTTTTTACCATTGAATCTGCTAATAATGTAGCAACAAAGGTGCATTGTCATTATGTAAATGTTACTTTAAAAAGCACTACATAGGCTATCCAACACGTAAAATGTTCGTGCGCCTGAAAGTGATACATACAACAATTTTAACTATAAACACGCTGCTGCAGTGGCTACCTATCGCAACCCGTCTTCTGTATAATTCTTCAATTTTTTTCAACGAAAATGTTGAGGCGCACACCTCTATCATGCGCTGCAACACCGATCTCTATAATATAATCTACATGTAGTAACCATCACAAATGCCGGTTAAAAATTTGTTAGCTTTTAGGCCTAGTCATTTATGTTACACGGTGTCGAGACTTTGGGGCTACTTAGCTGCTTTATTTACTTTACCTATTTATTTTACTTAATGTATTTTACCTTTATTTATTATGTTTTATTTATTTTACCTGCCGTTTTAATTTCGTAAGTAGCAGCTAACGGAGAATTGGGTTCATGCAACACGGTGTTGAGAGTTTTTTTTTTAAGGAAGCTAATGTGTCGTTAACGAAATCCTTTTTTTTATGGTTGCATGTCTTCCTGTAGTGGTTAAATGCGACGATCAAATGTTATTATTTCATTCAGTACTTCAAGAAAGCCTGTTAGCTATAAGGAAGCAACGATGTTTTGATTTGCCATGTTTTTAAAGCCCACTTGACTACAACTGAAAAGGCGATGGTCGGACAAAGTCGTTGCTGTAGTCTTCCCAGCCGTTTCGGGTGTACAGAAGACTAAAAAACAACGTTTCGGGGAACTATCCCGTTATCAGGCAGTAATAAGTCAGTTAGGCCGTAAGAGAGGTCTCATCAAACTCAAATGGATAAAAGGAATATAAAAAGCTCAACAATTGAAGTTACAAGTGGAACGGAACAAAAACGAAAATTAAAACAAAACACCAAATCGTCGATATTGGGGATTTCTCTTTCTGTCCAGTTGTTACTTCTAGTTCAACAGACGCTCTTTTTTTTTTGTCTGAGTTTTACTTGGCGTGGCTTCCGCCCGTTTGCCATAATTTTGTCTAATTTAAAACAAAAAATTTTTTTTCTAAGATGGTTTAAAAACAATAAAAATGTTGTGGTATCATGAAACTTCTACTTATACATGGGGCAACATTATGCACTGAACGAAAGTGGACAATTTTCTGAATTTTCAAGCATTTCGAAACATAGAACCAACATTTTCGGATGCCTGTATTGGATTTTGGGTTCAGAAAAGTGGTAGGCTACCTATGTTGTGAAAGTTTAATTTTAGCATTTTTTTTAGGGGGTTGGGGAGACAACATTTTCCTTTACGGACAAGCCAACGCAATACTCTCAATCTGCCCCTCCCCCAGCCCCCCCCCCCAAAAAAAAAAGATTACTGTGATTAAACTTTGATATGGAAACGTTTTTTTTTTTGCCAACATGAAGTAAGTACATGTGCTCATTAATTATCCATAATTTTTTTAATGACAAACAGTGGCGAGTTTTGTCAACAAATGGCGCAGAAACTCGGCACCAGGAGTGAATAATCCATACCTAGTTTTGAATGTTAAGTTTTTCAGAGTTCTATTTGAAATGAGACTTGATATAGGATTTATGGCAAACGGACTTGTATGACAAACGGGATTATGGCTACTGGGCTAAGATATTCAGGTCCTCCGGGATTATGGCAAACGCGATTATGGCAAACGGGCGGAAGCCGGATAAAGTGATAAGTGAATTTGTGGCCACATCGATAAAATGCATCTCAAGAGAAAAATGTGAACTTCAGGAAAGCAACATGATGAAATGTGAAGGTAGTTTTCAAAAGTAGGCCATTGATTTACTGAAGTGACAGATCACTGCTACAATAAAGCTTGATATTTTCGTGTACCCTTATACTTTCGTACATCCATTTGCTCGTACATTTTATCGTAACTCGTGTCCCAAAGTAAGGTGGCTTCAACCTTGTTTTATTGTACATGTACCTTTCGGTTTCTTCCCCTGGAACAGACTTAGAGGAATTTGTGTCACGTTGTACTTTAAAGGGGCGCCATTTTTTATTGGAGCAAGGTAGCGACGTTTTCTTTGCACCATTTTTCGCAGCTCGTTAAGAGATTTAATATGACGTGCCACTCGACCGCCCTTTCCTATTTGTAATTCTTTAGTATAGCCACAGTCAAGATTTTTTTTGTCCCCCCCCCCCCCCCACCCCAAATGCGGAACTGCAAAGTTGCTACTTTTCTTTTACGTGTGTCTTTCAGTTTATTCATCTGGAACATTCTGTCATGTGTGAACATCTCTGAAATAATTTTCTAGTGGCGTAAATGCTTCCAATGAAAAGTGCTATTTCGAACTTTGATGGGGCGCCATTTTGATTGGAGCAACGTAGCGACGTTTTCTTTACGCCATTTTCTCAGCTCGTTAAGGGCTTTAATAAGACGTGCTACTCGACCCCCCCCCCCTTACCATTTGAAATTACTGATTTTCACCCCCTGGGGCCCCCATGAGGGGGGGTATACTGCGATGTCTCTTATGCCAAAAGATAGAACCCTCAACCCAACCGATGCCCCCAAAGGTGCAAGTTTCAATTCTCATCCGTTCAAAAGTTATTCAGCTTATCTGGGACTTTTGGAACACCCTGTATGTATATATCGCTTCGCCGTGATACGAACATGATGATTTAGGTTTCATATTCGGGATTCCCATCGCTAGTGTAAATGCCAGTTTAGTCGCCATGCTGAAGGTAATCCCTCCAAGCATTATTTTTTTCAAATGATGCTAAGGTGTATCGTTACCGGAATCCTTTTGTTTTTTATGGTTGCGATGTTCCAGGAGTGGTTAAAATGCGACAATCAAATGTTATTATTTAATTAAGTTACATCGAAAGAGGTTATCAGCAGATAAGCAACCAAAATTTTATTTGTCGTGTTTTTTAAGTTCACTTGACTACCACCAGCATGGAGTATGCTTCGCAGGAATTCCTTAACTATTCATGACTCCAAATTTTCAGTGGTGAGTGTTAGAAATAAATTCAAAAATTTCTAATTTCTCCCTTAATAATTGTTCTATTTACGGCAAATTTTGGCTCAGCAATACTAATTGGAGTGTCAAGCATTGTACCAAATTTCATTCCAATCCGATCTTTCGTTTAGGCTCCACCCAGACTAATAATGTGCAACCAACGGACCAACCAACCAACCAACATTTTGCAATTTGGTGTCCGTTATAGGCTACGCTTCGCTCTCTCGCTCCGCCAATAAGCATTGAAGAGCGTAACAGCGTAACGCAATGTTGCGCAAATAATGAGTCATTGAGGGCAACGGGTGAGTTCTTCCCTATACGTAAAATCTTCACCTTGCCAAAAAAAAACCTAATTTATTTAAAACATTGCGTATTCGAACTTGGAGAGCGTTTAGATCAATCTATTGATCAAACCATGCTTGTCGTGTAAAGCATTCGGTCGATGCTACATAAATATTTTAAATAAATACCAACTGTGTATGTTGTGCGTGTGTGTATCATCTGCAATGGTTCAATAAAGGGACAAGTTGTAGAACAAGTTATAAAAGATGTAAAACTGTTGACAGTAATACAGCATGAATTCATACGTTTTGTATTTTTTGTTAGAGCAAACATTCATGCGCAATATTAGGGATACGCGTTACAACTCTTAACCCTTGTCTATATTTAATCGAGTGGAGCTGGAGAGGACATCTACATGTCACGTGACAATTTTAAAATTTCATGGATGATGGAAGGTTTCGAAGTTTCATCTAACTTCACAGTCGATATGTTATGGAAAGAGTCAAGATACGCTGAACCGTAGATAAAAAAAATTAAAAAAACTAGTAGCTCCGACACAAAATATGTATTTTTCCTAATGAACGGCATGAGCTAACTAACTCCGAGAAACTGAACTCCCCCCCCCCCCCCTCCCCCTATCTGTTTTCAGGGGAAGATCTATGAATTCATGGAACGAAACACTAAAAGGATATTTGTTGGCAATTTTTTTCAATATTTTTCAGTTCGCCTCAACGACTGCGGTCCATTTTCCCTCACTTTTGGTTGGGGTGTCACTTAACCCCCCCTCCTTATTTTCGCCCCTGAGGCTACTAACTATCCTACATCATTAAAGACGTTCAGTGATTTATTTATTTATTTATATGTATGTTTTTCTATCCTTTCGGAATAGTGGCGTTAAAAATTGGAGAACACACGACGTCATCGGTTGTTGACCAAATTTTTTCGTGGAAGCCTCGAATTTTTTGGGAAAGTACAGCAACAATGGTCTGGCGGCAATATACCAACAAGGAGCAAGTCAATTAATAACTGGTTGTTCTCAGTAACAGTTAGTAATAGATATCCGTGAACAAGACCCGGTTAACTTGAAATCATTGATCGTCTGCGAGATACGGAACAATCCAAATATCGAGGGGTGGCGAAATCGCACGAGCGCTCTAGCGCGAGTGCGATTTCGACACCCCGAGGTATCTGGACTGTTCCGTTTCGAGCAACGATAATTTATTTCAGGTTTACCGGGTCTGCTTCACGTACATGTGTTTTAATGCTAAGGTGTGACGTCATGCTAACTAAATCTCAAGCTAATTTTTAAAGATTTTTGTTTGTGAATCATAATGAATTTAAGAATTTTTACATGCGACTTGTGTAAATTCTGAACGGAAACTTCCGGTAGAAACTTACTGTGTATGAAGTCAGAGCGAAGGTGATAGACGTTCCGTTACGATATTTGTGTGTTAAGTTAAAACTGTCTACTTTTTACTTTAATAGTTTAAACAAAATTAGAGTACAAAAAGCGTTATTCGCTTGAGTCTCGTAGGTTTTTAGGTGTATTTACAAGCGTCAGTAGCCTAGTTTTCGTACTGTCGGAGTGCAAGGTTGCCGGGTTGGGCCATTCCTTCATAGGTGGGGGCATAGCATAGTTATAGCCTACGTGAGGTTTTTTTTTTCTTTCGTGTTAGTACAACAAATGTCGCAGGTTGCAAATGTGCCTATATATGATGGTTGCAATGGTGTGTGCTGGTTGAATTTGTGTTGTGTAGTTTTGCAAAGTCGGTCATTATATGTCACATGGTGCAGCAAGGGTTGTGTAGACCCCGGAAAAAGTGTTTGATTATCAAAAAAGAGTGGGTTAACAAAATTAACCCACGGTGACGTGTGTACAGGTTTTCAGATTAACCGTACATAACGACTACACTTTTAGCGTGGGGATGTGTTAGCGACGTCACCACCGTGCATTAACTTTAGTAAACACACGCAGCTTTGCTCAATAACATTTTATTGTCTGTGTTATTCACTACAGCTTGATGGCTAATACGTCAGCCTGATAATGAGAAGATTGTGAGGTCGATTCTATACCAAGCTGAGAAAATAGGGTATCAGTTTATGAGAGGTAGGAGGTGTAGTTTACAATAGGCAGACATAATTTAAGAATCAATAACATACACACTGTCTGTACGTAAGTGGTCTTTGGTAAACGAAATATGGTATTCACCCTCGCAACAAATAAATAATTTTTACATGATATATTTATTTTATTTTGCACAAAGAAGAAAATAACAAGAGAAACATATAACCTTCCTTGTAGTTTTCCGTACAAAGTTACTTCATTAACGCCAGTATAATGTTCAGTATACGGTGAATACATCACGTTTCTGAGGAACGGTTTTGGGAGGTATTCTTTATTACTCTCCCCCCTACCCCCCCCCACAAAACCACAAATTAAAAGCATTCGAAGTTGGGACAGAAGCGCTAAACGCTGAACCGAGTAAGCCAAAGTAACAGTTAAAATGTGCAGTAAACAACTATGTTCTGGAGGGGGTTGCGCTGATTGAGTGAGCGAAGCGATTGAAAATCAGGGTTATCATCGGAAACAGAACTTTTTCGGTAGTGAGTAATAGACTAAAAATGTATTCAGCAGTGAAAATGGACGCCTTTTTACAACGGATCAAAGGTCATCGGCCCAGCACAAACGGATCAACAGGTTGTTACAGAATGCTAACATTACAACTCTTCGGTGACATTAATACAGGAATAGCAATATATTATAGGCCAAATAGTTTGTTTATGAGCTGAAGCATTAGGAAAAGTGTACACTACATTCTGTTCACTTGCTTCAATTTTTTGTGTCTGATAGGTTGGTCAGCGGACGAGTTTCAACAAGAAATATCCTCGAGTAGTAGATCCAACAGTCTCAACAGATACATGCGTGATACAGGCATTACAAGTATGGGACACTACAGACACTACACTACAGTATGGGCTGACACTTTAGACACTACTGACAAAATACTTAGTCATCTAAACCTTATTTAAAGAGGTGCAGCAATAAGGAACCTCCTCGAGCGGCGTGAGACTACACTAAAAGAGCGAGCGAAGCGAACGACGTGGCTATATAGTGTTCTAGTAAGCGTAAGATTTTTGTTTATTTTGGCAAGGGGACACATATTTGCGCGCACATAAGCTCATATTACGTAGCCATAGAAAGTAGTGATATCAGAACCAAAATGGCTGTCATCGAGTTTGTGATCCGAACCGAAATCACTCACGCCTAACTGACAACCAATAAGGATATCAGTTAAGACTGACTGATCAGGGTTGGGAGGCGGAACTTGCTGGCAGCCATTTTGGCTCTGATATCGCTACTTTCTGTGGCAAAAAACGTGATGGGTTCCTTTACTCTTGCGGGGTTTTTGTGTGATATATATTTTTGTGGTTATCTAGTTGTCGTCGGATTATTATCAGTTGTGAGGTTTACGTGACACGTTGTAATTCGTGACGTATTTTTATGATTTTTTATGACCTCGATAGCTAACAATTAAAATAAAGCCAAAAACACAATCAGTAATCGGTTCTTCTTTTTAGTACGAGAAGTGCACAACAAATCTGTGTGTTATGTGGAGAAAATGCCAGAGGTTGGAAAGTGCCTACAAAAAACCTAGTAGATATTTTTCAACAAACTAAGTAACCAGCAAACTGGGAAAAAAAAGATAATTACCAGCTTTAAATGTAAGTCACCGGTATAAACTTCTATATAAGAAAACAAAAACGAAATCGTTTGATGCTTAAAGGCAAGGTTTAACAGAACTGAAATCAAAACGAGAAAGGAACACAAAATTTGCAATCCTGTAAGGTTTTAGATACCGCAATGTGCTGTAGCGTTTAGTCCACATGAAACCTCACCTTACTCCACGAAAAGACACGTAAATAAATGGTTATTTAGTGGTTATTTGAAATGGCTATTAAATCTTTTATTAAGTGAGTTTTTATCATGATCACAGTGGAGAACCAAATTAGAGTCGAACTTTCAAAAACAAAGGCGTAAACAAAGAAAAATTAGTATTGTTTTGTTCTTGGGTTTAGGCTATCAAGTAATTTTAATATTGGGAAAATTTCAAGCCTTGGCATTTCAAGCCTGGACTTACGAAAATTGGATAAACGTTGAGAAGTGTTTGTCATTGTTTATATGCAGTTCCTGTATTATTTCACGTTAATAGCTGTAACTAACCGCTCCCAACGTTAGAACGCGCACGTGGTATCACGGTTTACGTTCTTTAGTTTGTTCCACATTATGTTTGCACTGGAAACTGACTGTATGACGCCACGTTTCCTTCTACTACGAGTGCAAAAAAACATGTAAATATCCCACTCGTAGACTCTAATAGGAACTGTGCAGAGTTTACACGTATGACATCATATCCACAAGTTTTTGCACTACTCATGCAAGGAAACGTGGCGTAAATACAGTCAGTTTCCAGTGCAAACATAATGTGGAACAAACTATAGTAGGCTCGTTTCGCTGTATAGTGAGGCAGGTGTGTGTCTTTATTTTATTTACTTCAATTTTTTTTAATAGTTTCATGTTAAACTCAATGCAATATCAAACTCGATAATTGAATATGAAGTGTATGAAGTACTTGCAAAAATACGACGTCAGTAAGGAAATAATTTACAACTCTTTTTATGAAAAGAAACAATGCAGTTAAGAAGACAAGTTCCGTCGTAGCATTCGGGGTCTGTGCAATGAACGCCAGTCTGACATACAAGTCCAAAACTCAACGTAAATAGGTTTGCATCTGTATCAATGTAGTAGCGTTCACCAACCGATTTCTTCCAAACATATTCAAATGAGAATCTGGTGGCGAATGGCACTAAAATAGTTACGACGTCATTTCAACGGTTCGAGTTTGAGTCAGCGTACCCAGAAATGTCGGCAATCAGACTGACCCACCAGTCTCTCTATAGTGCCCGAGGGAAAACACATACAACAAAGCACTCTCTTCCTTTCTGTCCCTGTCTAGGCTAAGTTTATCTCTCCTTTCTAAAATTAATAGGTGCCAACAAGTTAAAATAAGAACGACATCATGCAAAAGTACTAATAAATTGGTTAAGTGGTTTTGCAATTTTTTTTTCCAGTAATACAGGGTGTGACTGAAAGGTCTGGCCAAACTTTCAGGGTGTAGTCCATGATCAAAAATAAGACTAAAAAGTCCTATGAACAACATAGGTCCGTAAATGCACCCGTCTTTAGTTACAGCCTCCAAAGTTGAAATTCCCTCATAACTTCTTACCTAATTTTTCTACAATTAGCACATCCTTTTTGTAATTTCATTACTCAATAATGTAAATGTTAATTTGATGTCCCACAACTTTGTGGATGGTGCCGTATGGAGGTGGAGGGGGAGTAGGGGGAACTACTTTAGTAGTAAATAAACAAAGAAATCACAAGGTAAAGGGTAAACGAAGCAAGCAGTCTGCATTAAAGACTGTCCTTGTGAGGATACCCGACTAGTAAACGGGAAGTCCTGGGTTCGAGTCCCAGTCGGGGCAGTTGTCTTTTCTTTCTTTCTTGGACTAGTGTTGTGTATCCTCACAAGGACAGTCTTTAATGCAGACTGCTTGCTTCGTTTACTTTAGTAGCTTTACTGAAACTAACATTGCGTCATCACGCAGAGCACCATAAATCTCAACTTAGCATCGTCTTCATTTTAGAAGAGAATAATTCGTGGGTTTGTGCCTTTTGTGACTACAAAGGTGCTCGATGTGTCCACCATGCGATTCAACACGGGCCTCTTACACGCGTCCATACATAAGATGCATGTAAGCAAATTCTTGGAATGAGTATGCTTCCATGGTCATTTGTCTTGTTTTGACAGGATCCATCATTAAAGCCTGGCCAGACCTTTTTAGTTACCTGTAGTAAGTGGCGATGTAATGTTGCTTTCACTAAAAACAGAAGTAGTTCCGCCCTCCCTTACCCCCACCTCCATACTGCCCCAGCCGCAACGTTTTGAGACCTCATAATAACATTAACTTAAAACACTGTAATTGCAAGAATAATGTTCTAACCTGTATTGATTTGGAAGGATTAGGTGGAAAGGTATTAAAGATTTTACCTTTTCACCCCTAACTTTGGGGGGCTGTAACTAAAAAAGGGTGCATTTCCGGAACTATGTTTATAGGACTTTTTTGCCTTATTTTTGATCATGGACTTCACCCTGAAAGTTTTGGCCAGACCTTTCAGTTACACCCTCTATAGGAAAACATTAACTTTTGATTTCTTCAATTATTTAGCCTATAGCCGGTTGCAGTCTGTTTGTTTGCTGGGTGTTGGGCTTGTTTTCTGGGTGTGGGGCATTAAATTTGTTCTTAAATTACTTTTTCAGCTTAGAATGGAGGCTTGGATTTGGCATTTTTGGTAAGGTACTAAGTAGGGCCAAAAAAGAAAAAAAAAGGGCCAAAAAAGAAGAAAAAATGGTTCAAAATATGTGAAAAGCATGACATTTTGGTGTGGACGCTCATGAAAGTTAACTGGAAACAAATAGCTATGCTAGCAAGTTCAATCCCCCTCCCAAGAGGTATGGATGTTTATTAACTCCCCTCCCCCCCCCCAAAAAAAAATTTGCATAAATGGTGCATAAATTGTTCAGTTTGTGTGCAAAGCATGAACGTCGGTATGGATACAAATGAAGGGTAACTCGAACCAAAATAGCTGGCATTTTGGTAAGGTACTAAGTAGGGCCAAAAAAGAAAAAAAAATGGCCAAAAAAGAAGAAAAAATGGTTCAAAATATGTGAAAAGCATGACATTTTGGTGTGGACGCTCATGAAAGTTAACTGGAAACAAATAGCTATGCTAGCAAGTTCAATCCCCCTCCCAAGAGGTATGGATGTTTATTAACTCCCGTCCCCCCCCCAAAAAAAAAATAGCATAAATGGTGCATAAATTGTTCAGTTTGTGTGCAAAGCATGAACGTCGGTATGGATACAAATGAAGGGTAACTCGAACCAAAATAGCTATGATAGCAAGTTCAGCTCCCTCCATCCGAGGAGGTAGGGGTGTCTTACCCTCACCCCGCCGCAGCATAAAATGTTGAGTAAATTGTTCACTGTAAAATTTTGAAAGTTGGTATGGATGCTCGTGTAGCTTGTAACTTGCTTGTGCAGCTGTACAATACAGGGCAAAAAAGAACGCTCGGTTTCGTATTGCCTTTCATTGCTGGAGAATTATTTTCTCTTTAATAGTTGTCGTTTACGTATTCAACATGAACGATATCTCATTGTTATTCTTTCCTGAAGATAATATTGTTGAACTTTGCCCACTTTGCCCTTATACTGTGTAGTTGTAGAGTGGGCGCATGACCATGGGTTGCGGCCCCAATAAACATTACATTACTCTATTACTGTATTTTATTAGAGTTTAAAAGGCCTAGAAGCCGATGTTTGTTGTTTGTTTGTTTATTCACAGGGCACTGGCCCGTAGCCGTACGCCCACAACATACTAACAATACAACCAATAGAAGCCGATGTCTTTATTGAGCCTAACAGGTCTATAATACCGCTCGCTCATGCAAACTAAACTTAACACAATCCTAACCTAACTTAATCCTAAGCAATTAGAAGCCGATTATCACAATAACAACAATAGCAATAATAACAATAACATTACCGATTATAGCGATACTTAAGCACCAACAATGAACTTTGCTGCGTGAAGTTTGATTGTTTCAAATGCTCATCTTCCTCACTAAAGACGAGCGATTTTTTTGCCCAGTATTTGCCAGACTTCATGCTTTTAACAGAAAGTGAATGATTCAAATGCTAAGCCGCCCTAGTAATGTAAGCGGCATGGTAGCCTAATGACAAGACCGAAACGATTACGGTGACCTAATGGTGTACAACCATCTCGTGTCCAAGAGGTCCCGGGTTCATTCCTTTCCTCAGCCACCCCTGACATTTTCTGGAAAAAAAGGGCCCTGTAATGCCTCGTGCTCATGTCAATTGTTAGAGCATGTAACACATCCTAGGAATTTTCGATTGGAATTACCTAGCAAAATTGTCCCTCTCGCTTTCTGGTGCCATGGCTTTGCATGGAAGCGCATCAACTCTACAGCAACCTGTGTCCCTAATAAATTGGCTACAATAATTACTGCCTTGATGGACAGGGGAAAGGGACGGGATGGCGTGGTCCTATTCGTAATTATCTCTACTTTATTTCCCCAACAATGTTTGTCAGTCGAGTTGGAGTGGCAGCTATTTTGACTCTGATATCACTACTTCATATGGCAAAAACTTGATGGGTCCCTTTACCCTTATGAGGGATGATATATAATGAAATTTTACGGCAGCTATTTCCAGGCTGGCCCTTATTCCTCCCCAGAGCATTTGGAAAAAAAAGTTGGCCCCAGAACGGTGCTGTGCTCGTGTCGATTGTCGTACGTAAAAGTAACGCGGTATTACTTTGGAAAGTAGGTCTCTCTCATTCGCGAGATAACCTTAGCAGTTAAAAAGGACCCTAATTCGATTATGTCCCCTGATTTTTTCTTCTCCTTAGAAACAAAGACACCAATAAAAATAAAATAATTTTAAATCAACCACATTCAACCCCTTCAGTGGCCTACAAAGAGCATTTTGCATTTGTTTTGCATTTTTCCGTAGGCTTGCGTCCCTAGAATTGAAGGGATTAACCAGCTGTCCAAATACGATAAAAAACCGTAGTAATTAATTTTTGTTTCTTGATACTAAATAATAAATTTTATCAACCCCCGTTAGTGCCCGGACCTACTGTACAGAGATCATTTTTTGAAACGTGGGTAAATTTTGGTTTGGTGGGCCAAAAAGAAAATTTGGAATTCAAAATGGGGTCAAAAAATCAGCTTAGTGGTCTAGTAAGGGGTCTTTAAGTCCTGCGGAGCCCTGTAACACTCAGCTGTGCTTGGCTCATTTATATCAAATTTCCAGGGAAATTTCACGAAGATTGTTTGTCGTCCTTGCTTGCTTTTGTTTTGCATGGGTGAGCATGTTTTTATTTTTTTTATTTTACAAAAAACATTTCCAAGGCCACTACGAGGCACAGAAAGACCTTGTATGTAGTTGGCATGTTTTAACAGAGAGCATTCTTACATAAACACTTAACACAAATAAAAATAGTAATACATGATTCTTACAAAATTACAGTAAGTTTTGGACAAAAAAATAAATCATTCGTACAGAAAATACAATTGTTTCTTTAAGCATAGTTGTTTTTAATATGCGGTTGCTTTGTAATTTTTTTAATTTGTCCAATTTTGTTAATTTCTCAAAATTTTTCCGGTATTTTATTTGCCAAGAGCGGTATGTAAAATTTTTCCTAACTTTCCCCATATTTGTTTTCTTTTGAACTCTTGAAGAATATGTATTTTTTTTTGGGGGGGGGGGGGTTGATAAGTTTTATTTTCCAGTTTAGCCATAATAAGAGTTTTATCCTTAATTTTAAAGAAGTTATTTTTAATTATCGTAAAATTCCTTAGTTGACCTATATTTAAAATTTTAAAATGTAATTTTACATGTCTACAATTAAGCTGTACAAAATGAAGTTACTGTAAGTTACTATAATAACTTTAAAAAAAATGAGAAGTGACGTGTAGAACTCGATAAAGGACGAAATGTAGGGCACTTAAAAATTTGTTTCACCAGGCGTTTTCTAAAAAAAAGACGGGTGTGGGAGGCATTAAATTATTTATTGCATTATTCGTGTAATGAAGACTTGTGTGTTTTATGAATTTAAAAGCTCTTAGGAACTCTGATTTATTGTCGAAAAGTTCTACTAATTTTCGAGGTGCTAATAGAAAACTCTTCAATGTAATTTCCGCCCCTTATACTAAACAAACACTGGCTTCGATTCGAGATTAATTCTTGAACATGGCGTGTCCATACTGATGTGAACGTAGCGATATCGTCCGCAGCATTGGAAGAGAATGATAGAGAAGGTTTGCATTTAACACTAACTTGGAACCTTTGTGTTAGCTGTAAGGAGTGTCTGTTTAATTTTGGAACATGGCTGAGAGCCTAAGCTTTACAGGGAAACTTCTGCACTTGTTGTAGATGGCCTGTAGGTTTCAAAACTAATTTTGAGAAAACGTACTACAATCTATTTACAAGCTAAGACAGTGCCTCATATTTTAACGCCGAAAATGTTCGCCCATTGGCGCATTGTCGTCGCCAGCTTCATTGCCTGATGTTCTTTCTGGACATGGCGTTCGGAATACGGGCCTAAAGCTTGGTTGCATCAGGGCCTTACTACAGTACCGGCCGGACCTTGCATGAAGAATAGCGCACAAGACTGGGTTGGACAATATAGCCGCCGAAAGCCCCACTGGTACGATTGATTTGTACTGTTGCCGCATTCTGTCAACCGAGGGTAACACTGACCGCACGTATTGCCAACGTTTCTTTTCTTTCACACTTTCTGGATACACGAACGTGTCACTTTTTTTTTTTTGCAAGCGCAAAGAAATAGCTTAACTGTCGCTGAGTAATAACTTTAAAAACTATTTAAAAATACTTTCAGAGACAATAAAAATTTGCCACACATATCTACGTAAAAATTAAAATTATTATTTTGAAAACCGTTACTAGCTGCCCATAGATGTCGCATCTCTCCATACAAAGACGCTTGCTTCAAGCAAAGGTGCGATTTGCCTGGCCAATTCCCGAAGAGACCTTGAAGAAATGGGCCGGTCGTGGCGGCCATTTTGTTTACCCCCCTAATACCGTTGTAGGTCGGGCCGGATAGCAGAGCCGTAGCTAGCCCCCTTGGCGCCCAAGGCGAGCCAAGTGAGCGGCGCCCCCCGTCCCCCTCCCCCTTCCACCGACTACCTTTATCAAGAAAAAATTCACGGATATTATATTGAGGCTTACATAACAAAACAGTAACTACCTTAGTAAATGAGCGAGACCTGTACTAGGTATTTAAACAGTTGAAGACAATGAACATTAACAAATTAAAAAAAAAAAGTGTTTTTTATTGAACTAATGGGATTCCGTATTAATTTGTGCTTGTCAACTGATCAAAAAACCTCAAATAAGGTGATACAGAGATGAGAGTAACATATTTCGCTAGAACAACCTGAAAATAAACTTTCAGTATAACTAATTCAACCGGAATTAAAAACCGTTTTTTTTCACCAATTTTCGCATTTTTCGGATGCAAGCATCCCTCTGAAGTGCTTCTCTATAAACCATTTGTTTTTATTTCAGGGTTCAGTTCTCTGATCATTCAAGGAAAAACCATTAATAATCGGCTAAAAAAACATACAAAAATTATGCAGCGAGCACTAAACCAAGTCCAAGCAAGCACGTCTCTTACAGCGTTGTGAACTTTGATGCAACACGATCCGTTAAAAATACTATATTACAAACAAAAACGTCAAGTGTGCCGTAAAAAAAGGGGTTATATGATTGAAGTTTCATTTTACTTGTTAAAATGTACACGGACAAAAATTGGTGATTTTCAATTGAAATAATCAAATGTACAATTCAGAAAATTGGATCTGTTTAAGTGCTGTTGTGCTTTACGTAACGCATATGGTTGGTAAAGCCCAACAGCACTTAAACAGATGCAATTTTCTGAATTGTACATTTGATTATTTCAATTAAAAATCACCAATTTTTACGGCTATGATGTCGCGCAATAAAGGTTTATGCATGCAGTCGATTGTTGCATGCACGAAGAATGGATCTGGAGTTTGCTGAGTGGCATTGTTCCCTAAATTCAATGGTTAAAACAATGTAAAACAATCAAAATGATCGTTTAGGGTCCCGTAACTCCGGAATGGATCGACCAATTGAAAAAGCGGTTCCTGTAAGGTTGAAGCCCAGGGCGCCTTGCTCGCCTTACCCTTCCTACGGCCCTGCCGGATGTCCTGACGATGGTTGAATGGTTAGAAAGAAGACATTCAATCACATACAGACTGACATGCAGACGTACGAAAGAACGGCTGTATTATGAGATGGTGTTTACATTGTGAGATTTAAATCAGTATGATTGACGGTGCATTACGAGGAGACACGTGACCAGTTTTCATTTCATAGCTTATAATTTCTCTCCTCAACAAAACAGCAAGGGGTATAACGGTGTTATGTCAAAAAGAGACAAATAGGTCTACGCAGACAATTTTTTTCACACAACCTGCATCTGTTTTTGCTTCAATCTGTTCTCACCATTATTAGGGTACGGATCGCGACCCCAACGAATGTTTATCTGAAACCGCTGCAGGGGGCAGCGATATGTACGTACAAAACACTCTCTCCGAACACGTATGGAGTCACCATTCTCCCATGCCCACCCTCCCCCCGATGATGGAGCAGTTGGCTTCACTGCGGTGCTTGCTTTGAAGTTTCTCTCTTGCATAAGTCGGTCGATCACATCATTCCCTCCCCCCCTCCCCCCTCCCCCCCCCCCTTCCATCCGATTCACGCGCTATGGATATCGCCATTCACAACAACAGCAAAAAAAAAATTGACTGATTTCCGTACAGTACTTGTTAATAATTTATTATGATATTATAAATCGATGTTATGCGTTTACCAGTAGCTTATGAAGAGAGTCGTAGGAAGGGAACAGTATTAACACTCGGTGCCAGTGTCAGTGGATTACATTGCTCAACTTGGTTAAACTTTGTGGCATAATTTAAATGAATCCTGGATCAAAATAGAATACGAAGGGGAGTATATTTCCATTGTTTCTACGCATTACCGCAATTAAGTTTAGGAGGGGGGGGGGGGGGAGAAAAAAAGGGTGCCAGTTACCTGCCCCCAGAAGGCAACGGGCCAAAAATTCAAAGCAGCGGGCCCAAATATATTCATAAAACTGCTGTATAATAGGCCACAACCTGGCACCCATAATTATTTAGTCTTTTGGAGCCCTACATTTAACTCTTGCGCCCCCCCCCCCACCTCCTCCCCCCACCCCACATTTGAAAAAGTCTAGTTGCCAAGGTCTATGGACAAGCTTGTCCAAAGACCTCGTCTAGTTGCAGCACTAGAGCGTCTACGTTGGTACAGGAATCTGGTGGGAGAGGTCGCCACCTGTGCGAGAAGGTTAGAAGTGCGCCACGTCGCCAAAGCTAATTTTTGGTGCAAAGGGTTCCATGGTTTCAAGGGCTTTCGTAGCGAGCGTTAAGCGCTTCCGGTCATCTGCCCGACGAAGCCCTATGTCTGCAGCACCCAGACTTAGGCGCTATGGCTGCAGCAAATTTCGGTCGTTTAATTGCTTTTAAACAATGATGAGCTTAAAGTTTTTCGGACTTTTCGTCTCCGAACTTTTCTTCCCTCGGACTTTTTGTCCCACGGACTATTCTTGCAAGAACTACTGGAAGCTTTTTTTTTTCAGTATTTTTCTTCCGTATCTTCCGGTAGTTCTGATCGGGGACGCTTTAGGATGTTTATCATGGCAGCGCGAAGCGCAGCCACCTACAATTGCGCGCGTTCAAGAATAGTATTATACTTTGATGAGGTTTCAGCGCTGAGTTTGATGGTATTAACTGAGCAAAAAACGGCTTCACCGTTTATAAAAAAAACATTAGAGCTCATATCCCCATACTCACAGCCGTGAAGGTGCACGAATAAAGAGTTCACTCGAACGCAACGAACTATAATTTGAACTCCAACCAGGGAACAAGGACTGTTTTTGATCAATGGTTAGTGTCAGAAAGAAAGCCCAGTTTGTTTGAAGCGTTTAATGTTTCGGTGTTTGGGCGTGCACGCATAATTTGTGTATTATACAGACCTTTTTTTTTTTTAATATTTTTCTTTGTTTGTTGTTTCATATTAAATCTGTTTCGTGTGAGTGTGTATATGTGTATTTGAAGTGCATTTATAATTTGTGAAACAAGCAGACTCCTAGTTAAGGCATTTTTTTTGTCTGTGTTTGTGTTTGAAGGTCGTTTGAAGTGGTATTTCTAGTTCGTTTGAGAAATTACGTGTTCATTTTGTGTATGCATTTTTATCTTTCAATTTTGTAGCGTTTTGCTGTTTATGGCGTTATTTTGTGTGTGTTTGTGGGTTTACGTTTTGCGAATTGGAGTTCAAATTATAGTTCGTTGCGTTCGAGTGAACTCTAATCCGTGTTTATTCGTGTACCTTCACGACTGTGAGTATAGGGATACCAGCTCTAATGTTTTTTTTTTCTAAACGGCGAAGCCTTTTTTGCTCAGTTAATTTGTTGGCTTTTTTCGCTTCCTTTTATATTAATTGCTATGGTCTAGTCTATCATGTATCCACTGTCCCCCGATTTTTGTTTTCGAAAAAACGGAACATTAGAAACGCATACTTATGTTCAGGTTACACCCAAGGTTTGTCCCATGATTATTATTTGATGGCAACACATTAGCGTGTGTATAGATTTAGCATGTTGATCTCGATGAGTAGTTGATTCTGGATTGTTGCAGTATCATGGCAAACAATCACGGAAACAATTCAACTGGCTTCCCGAAGCCCGCATTGAAAAAGTAAATAAGTCACTCAGTCATGTCGGCCGCCCAACTTTGAGGCCGCAAAATTTAAGACTTCGCACGCTACGGTTTAAAACTAGAAGATTTAAGGCAAAATCAAGACCATTTAATTTTGGTTCTCCACAACGAGCTAGCTAACTCAGACAACGACAATGTTAGTTTCCCGGCACCCAACTATCGTTGCATCTCGTTCGAGTGAGCTATAATCCGATATTGTGCGCCTCGCCTATTGTTACCCTATTGTTACATGTTGCAGCATTGTAACCCTTACAAAATAATACTGCAGTTTTTTCACTGAAAACTGCACTTTACTGCAGTTTTTACGCTTTTAACTGCAGTTCTCTTATGGAACTGCAGTTTCAGTGACAAAGAGCAGATTTCAACTGCAGTTATTGTAGACTGTAACTGCAGTTCCACTGCACAACTGCAGTTTCTGTGACTAACTGCAGTTTTCAACTGCACTTCTTGTGTAAACTGCAGTTATTAAGTGCAGTACTTGAAAATTGTAACTTTAGTCCTATGAGCGAACTGCAGTTTCTATGAGGAAGTGGAATTTGTGTAGAAAACTGCAGTTTTCAACTGAAGTTCTTATAAACTGGAACTGCAATTCCATTATGGAACTGCAGTCTTCAAGTGCAGTACTTAAGAATTTAACTGCAGTTCTATGACAGAACTGCAGTTTCAGTGATGAAGTGCCCTTTTCAATTGCAGTTCTTGTAGACTAACTACAGTGCCACTATACAACTGCAGTTTTTATGATCAACTGGAGTTTTTAACTGATGTTCTTGTAGGTTCAACTACAGTTTCTTTACAGAACTGCAATTTTTGTGGAAACTGCAGTTTTAAAGTGCCTTTCTGTGATAGAGTGCAATTTTCAGCGGCAGTTCCCATAGATTTTAACTGCAGTTTGTGTGAAAACTACAGTTCCATTACAGAACTGCAGTTTTAAAGTGCATTTCTTGTAGACTGGAACTTCAGTTCTGTGACAGAACTGCATTCTGTGTAAGACACTACAAAACTGCAGTTTGTGTGGAAAACGTCTTATAGACTGGAACTGCAGTTTCATTCCAGAAGTTCAGTTTCTGAATCAGAATTCTATATTCAAGATTAGCCGTCGTCAACAATAGTAGCAGTTTATATATATATACATACATATAATGACATTGTTTTATTGCTGCAATTCTTGTAGATTGTGACAGCAGCTTACAAGTTAAACTGTAGTTTTCAGTTTCGATTATAGACTGAAAATGCAGTTTAATACAGTTACTGGTTTTAAATGAGGTTATTGTGGATGGTAACTTCAGTTATGAAGAGAAGAAACTAGGTATATGAAGGAGCATATTTAACAAATTTTTCAATTTGATCATTCATGCTGCAGTAGTCCCTGACTCACCATCACTTTTATGAGGTTCTTTTAATCGACTTTAGAAAACAGCTGCTGACCAAGATAGCATGTACCCTAAATCCTCTTCCAATCCACTAAATGCCTGTTTTAAAATACAATTTAACATCAATTTTTTTTAAAAGCAGATGTACCATTTAATCTGCAAGGGTCGATTTCACTTTTAAATTACGTTTTAATGAGCGAATAGCTTTTCCAACCGCTAGTAAACTTCAGTTTTTCACAGAAACTGCAATTCCAAGCCACAGGCAACTGAATTTTAAAGATACTTATAAATAGTTTTTAATACTAATAATTACAATTCTTTAACTGATTTAATGAACTGATTGTTTATGTTAAGGTAGGTAACTGGCTACGTAGCTTATGAATAATCCTGTCTCAGATCACAGAATTTATTAATCATTTAGATTTAGCTACTTCTAGATTAGACCAGACGCAACTTTAAACTTTCAACTGTTAATAAACTGTAGTTTCAAACAGAAATTTAGTTCCAAACTGCAGAACACTGAATTTTAAGATTACCGTACTTTTGAAAACTTTTGGATGATAATATTTACAATTTTTTTTAACTGATTTAATTATTAATAATAAAAAGTATTTCAAGTATTTTTTAAATTCAGTTTTCATTGGATTGGAACTGCAGTTCCTACATAAAACTGCAGCTTCTACATACAGCAAAACTGCAGTTTTTACATAAAACTGCAGTTTACTAGCAGTTGGAATTGCTGTTAAATTTAAAGTTTTAAACACTTCCTAAATTATGATGAAGTTTTAATTAAATGTAATGGAGTTCGCAAAGTTTAAAACAAAAGAGGCCAATTGATTGTTTAAAATGAAGTTCAGCACTGCTTTATTTTAGCAGTTATAATGAAAATCTAGACACACGCTAGTGTGTCGCCGCCAAGTAACAGTAGATCATCCCATTGTAGACATCCGATTGTTAAAAATTGATTGTTAATGATAAAAAGGCGGCTCACTAGCAGACATGTGTCTGTTAACAATAAGCAACTAAAAGCATATTTTGGCATGTTGAGGATAAATCCCAATGCGACAGAAATGTTTCAAATTGTGGAAAATGTAAGGGGAAGGCTCAGAGATAAAGAAAAACTAAAATTTAAAGGATGAGTGTCCACCAATCATAAAGAAAAAGATGCGTCAATAACGTTGTTTTTATGTTACTGTCTAGCTAGCTAATAAGCTTTTCCCCATGTTAAATCCCATAGACTTTTTGCTCATGGCTAGCGCAAAATTGCGAAGGCCTACGTACCTGAATTTTTGCACACGGATGCTTGGTGATCTGAGGATGGTCCTTTTGTTGGTTTGGGGGTTGTAGGGGTCAGGACAAATGCGTGGGAGGGTTTTGAAATTTGGCACCGGCGAATTTAAATTTCGTTTCTTTTCCAAGTTGCAACCAAAGATTTTAAGCAACAATGGCTTGAACAATCAAGACTGGTCCTTAGATTTATTGTAAAAGCCTGGACGAACTAAAAACCGAACTGTAACGAAGGACAAAATAAAGAAACATTAACGTTGCCGTGGATTGCGTAAGAATAAAGGGATGCACGTTAGATGATGGTTACGCAACAATACGAGCATACACGAGCTAATGGGTTAAAGGGTTTAACGAGCTTTAACCACTCCTGGTCATCTGCCTGAAGCCCTAAGGCCCTATGTCTGCAACAGCTAGATTCCCAGGTGGTCACCCACCCAAGTATCAATCCAGCCCAATGGCTAATGGTTTTTTTTGTTAATAACCCCCCAAAATGCTTCGCATTTTGCTGTTTTAGTAACAGCGACCTTCGGGGGTTTCTGCATGACTAAATGTGAACGAAATCTTGAAAAATTAAGGGGAAGTTGCAGGGATAAACAAAACAACTGAAGGGGATGCGCTGATTGAGTGAGCGAAGCGAACGAAATCAGCGATTGTTAGTCAGTGTGTGCAAAAATGAGATTGAAGCATCCTAAACAGACGGTGTAATCTTATGTACGTTCACAGTCCTATGAAAGTTGTGATATCCACCCAAAACCAAAACTGGTAGAAAAACCTGTCAAGTTTCCAAAAACGGTCTGCCTTTGAAGGTAGTGATATCATTCCACCAGGGAAAGGCCGCCAAGGTTAATCCTATTAGCCAAGTTAATCGCACCGAATAATACTTTGGACGTTAAATGAAAACTTGAAGATTGCTACCGCTAGTAGCAATCTTCTAGTTGTCAGTTAACTTTCGAACTATTAGTAGGTGCGATTAACTTGGCTAATAGGATTAACCTTGGCGGCCTTTCCCTGGTGGAATGATATCACTACCTTCAAAGGCCGACCGTTTTTGGAAACTTGGCGGGTTTTTCTACCAGTTTTGGTTTTGGGTGGATATAAATACTACAACCATACTTATTAACTTTAACGAGTGAGTAGGTATATAAGGTTGATCCATACATGTCAATCTTGTAAGTAAATCATAATGAGTAGCTAGGATCACTAAGCATGGCAACGAACGAGCATGGCAACGAACGAGCAGACGACAACGGTGAAAACAACAGGGATGTAAACAGAGTCCAAACTAACTTTAAGGCCTGAGGAAGATAGTAGTAAACTATCGAAAATTCGCTAGACAGTGTGAGTGTCTTCTGTTGTGAAAGGATCACTAAGATAAGTGAAATAAGTCGTATACATATAAGTTAACACCCTAAACTAATATGAATTAGATTGCTGAATAAAAATAAGTTCCACAGTAATTGTCGTTCTGCGAATTGCATTTTTGTTAATTTACTGCAGTTTTATAAAGTGCAGTTTTTATGCAGAACTGCAGTTTCATAAAGTACAGTTTTTATGCAGAACTGCAGTTTCATAAAGTGCAATTTTATGAAACACAAAACTGCAGTTCTTAATTACTGCAGTTTTGGAAAACTGCAGTTTTGTTGATAAACTGCAGTAATTTAAATTGCAGTTTGTGTTCCATAAAATTGCACTTTAGGACTGCAGTTTTTTAAAGGTCAAAACTGCAGTATTTTTTTGTAAGGGAACATTTTGACATTGTTAGCCGCTCCGCCTCCGCCTCCTTCTCCTGTCCAATTTTCTGAAATTCTCGTGCGCAAACGAACTCTAATAAGCACGGTCTGCCGGCCTTGCTAATATGAAAGTGCTCAATGATTAGCCACGTGCACTCTTGTTGTTTTTTATTTAGCACCGGATGCCCTTAATAATGTGATGATGTGCTAAGAGGTTGTCTATGGTTGCTTGGTTTGATGGCACAATAGTTATTTCGTTTAGAGTGGGCATGTAGCTACGGGCTGTGGCCCCAATAAATTTTCTTTCTCTCCCTTAATAATGCATTTTAACATGATCCGATGTATGCCAGAATATTCGCTTACCATGGTCTGCAAATTATCCATTTTATTGGCGCCATAACGGAGTATGAATATCAGTAAGATTCAGATGTAAGAAGCTGTAGTGCTGGCTATTTTTATTTAAATATGTTGATTACAAACAAACAGAGGGTGAAAATAATACAAAACCTTTATTAACAGTGATTCAGCGAAGGTAAGGTACTTTTAATTGCCGACGAAATAATCGAACTGGCGTCCATTTTTATTCCACAGATTTAATACCCGCGTAATTAATCTGCTATAATCGAACAGCATTTGCTAAAAAATATCGCTTAAGGTTGTAAATCGCGTTAAAACTGGAATATTACAATGTAGTCCATTCAGTAGTAAAAACAAGGGCCTAAACAATTCCATAAAATTCCAAAAATGTAATAGCAATCGAGTTAGCCTATCCGCAGACTGTTGTGGAGTTTATTATTTACAACAAGAAAACTGAACAAAAAAAGGACGGAATGCCGAAGGCTCGAGTCAAACAAATACAGATGCAAATCTATTTTCGTTGCCTTTTCGACGTATGTCAGACTACCTAAGCGGGGAATCGAACCCACGACCTTTGGAATAGGAGGCCGAGGTCCTACCGCTGAGCCACACTGACACGGCCCTAGGTTACGAACAAAAGTTACAAAACCACACACGCCATAATACTCGTATGTGACTGGTGGTCATACAGCTGGCACCACTGAAAATGTTAAAAAAACCGACCAAAATTAAAGATTCATGTAAAATTAACAATTAAAAAGCAAATAATAGTGCCCTTGGGTTATCTTTGGTTCGTTCGCCTACGTAATCTCAATTTTCTCACCTTAACCAATCGTTTTAACAGAGGCGAGTTAATTGGGACTTATAAATTTGTTAAACACCCTACCCACTTTTTTTTATTTTGTCAAACGGTTTTCACATTTGAGGTCACACTTTCAAACTCGTCCTTCGTAAATTCCATCGCCACATCAAAAAAAAAAAATACTTTCATTTGTTCCAACAGAGTCCTTCAACCATGGAATAACCTCCTTAATTTCCTTGTGTCCTCTAGTCTATCATGCAATCGAAGGTAGGAGTACAAGCATCGCTCCTGTCGTCATTTTGTATAATATTAATAATTTTTTTTTTTTAATTATGTGTAAGGGAAATACCACGTGAAGCACTGAAAGCGGTTGTGTACGTGGTGGTGGTACGGTAACATCAAATAAATGGAAAGATTGGCGACACAAAAGCAACCCAAAAAAAAAAAATAATAATTAGTGTACATTAAATAAAAAATAAAAAAATTATTTGTAGTTACAAAAAGAAAAGCATCCGAAAACGTCAAAACAACATCGAAATTAATTAGTGTAAATTACATTAAAAAAATATTAAAAAGTAATTTATAGTTACAAAAACAGCATCCGAGAACAGCAAAAGAGAGTATAATAATTACAGTTACAAATAAAACACATGAGAATAACATTACAAAATAAGTTAATACGTAGTTACAAAAAAACAGTAAATTTTCCATTGCAAAGCATTAGAAACTTAAGAATCACTGCTGAAGTTCTTCTCATAAATTTTTTCTCTAGTATTTTTTCAGTTAAGTTTTTAGATAATGTGGAGCTAACCAAACAAGCATTAAGATATTTAGTTACCGATTAACCAGTTTTTTTTATTTCTTTTTTCATGTACCAAACTTGGTCAGGAAGAAAAGATTTTGAGATAATTTCTTAAAAAGATCGGGTATGAAAGAGTTACTACAGTTCTTGACATAATTATTTCTAATACGCATATTAGTTCTAATACGCAAATTATTTCTAATAATTATTTCTGTTGCGTCTGTTTAATAAAATATTTTTATTCAATTTGTTGACGATAGGAAATAGTTCTTCAACAATATAATATAATTTCTTAACATGATCACTTTAAGTATACTATGTTTCTTATACAGTTCCTCGGTAGAATATTTATCGTTATTTTTTTTTTTAAAGAGTATTTTAATAATTTTATTCTGAATTTTTCGAAGTCTTTCTATTTTTAATTTGGGGCAAAACCATAGATTTCAATACAGTTTCTCAAATGTGACTCTATCCATGCAAAATATATAATTTATTTTATTTTTTTTTCATTTAGTATGTTTTTAAGTAAATATAATTTAGGCATAATGCCCCTTAATTTTTTAATTAGTTGATCAATGTGGTCTTTAAATTGATATTTGAAATCAATATTAATATCCGATTATTTTGCATTATTGCAATTTTTAATAGCAAATTGTTCAGGTCCTTTTCTCAGGTAAATATTTTTTTCAAGTTATATTCTTATGTGTGGTGTATGAAAACGCATAAAACAGGTTTTTTTTTCTTCGCTAATAAAAACATCATCTAAGGTGGATCAGTGTATAGTGTGATCAAACTGCTGTTGAAGCATCTCTATCAACTTGTCATAATTTACATAAACTGACATTATAAAAACATCATCTGCAAACATTTGTATATTTTTCTTTTCAATATGTTCACCAATGTCATTTATATACAATAAAAAACAAAATAGGTCCTAATATGGATCCTTGGGGAACCCCATTCGTCGAAAGTAAGGCTGGTACTGAACTGATTATCAATTTACACCGTATTTGTCCTAATTTGCAAGTAGCTGGATAAAATATTTAAAATTTTTCCCCCTAAGTCCAAGCTTTTCCATTTTTAATATTAGTAATTCCCTATTTATGGACTCGAATGCTTTTTGTAAATCTATAAATATGACATCAACAAAGTTTCCATCATTATAAAGGTCGTTGTGACTTAATCATTCAGTAGTTTAAGCGATTCGTTTGTACCTTTGTTTTCCTGAAGCCTAAATTGATTTTCCGATACAATATTAAATATCTGAATAAATTTTTGAATTTTAATACCAAAAATTTTTTTTACAATTTTATTCAAAGCCAGTAACAAGGCAATAGGTCTATAATTATTTGGGTAGTTTTTGTTTCCTTTTTTAAAATAGGTCTTAGAATTTGTACTTTTAATTTATCAGGCCAAGTATTGATTATACAATTTATAAGTGATATTATAAAATTCATTGAGTTTTCCAATGTCATATGTCTAATGTAAAGTCCATCTGCACCTAGAGAGTTTTTTATTTTTGACTTTAAAAAATATTTTTAATGTCATCTACAGTTGCAAAATTAATATACAATGTATTACTAATCCTTTTACCTTCCTGTGAATCAGTTAGTTTCTTCCTTTTAGTCTTCTGTACAGCCGTACCGGCTGAGAAGACTATTGCAACGACTTGTCCGTCCGTCCGTCCGTCACTTTTTTCAACTTCGCAACGGTACCAGATATTGACGACCATTGTTTACAACGTTAGATTTAGTGTGAGAAGTTAGTTAAATAACATGGCAAATTAAAACATCGTTACTTCCTTATAGCTAATAGAATTCTTCGACGTAACTAAATTAAATAATAACATTTGATCGTCGATTTAAAATCCTAAGGTATAACACTCAATAAAAACAA
This sequence comes from Lithobius niger, assembly GCA_023313725.1. Classification (NCBI taxonomy): domain Eukaryota; kingdom Metazoa; phylum Arthropoda; class Chilopoda; order Lithobiomorpha; family Lithobiidae; genus Lithobius; species Lithobius niger. The sequence continues at coordinate 108,264 of JAHWFP010168342.1, read as the reverse complement.
TGGATTTTAGCTTCGTTTAAAATAGTTTCGTCGCATTGTTGCATGAATGAAGAGGATTACCGTCGAACTAAATTTTCCAATAGGCCTATAGGGCAGTGACACAACGTTGTATTATTGTATATAACTGTACGCTGGAGCCAGTAACTGGATTAGCTGCAAGGATCACAGGAGTGGAAAAAGAAGGGCGTCTTACTGAAAACAATGTTGTTAAGAGTGGATTTCTTAGGCCTATAATGCACGATTTTTGTCAGTTTGTTGGCAGTTGCTGACATTTTTAAGCAAGTAGAATCTTTATTTTCCAATTACAACCTAGCAGCATAAGGGATTGGAGAAAATAACGTTTTTTTAAGCCTATGAAATCCCCTCTCAAAGCACTGCCCTGACTAGAAGTGCCGTTGTTTAATCCTCCGTTTTAATCTAGTGCCCCTTGCAGCTATCTCTCTTGTAGCCAATATGACGTCACATATGACGCTGCTCTATATCACCTACTTACGAAATTCAAACTGCATTTTTAAAATTAGGCCCAAAAATGAAAATTAGGCCTAAAATCATGTTACCATGGCAACGTCAGGTTGCTACGAGTCGCTGTTGGCTTCATCAACAGCGTTTCTCGTCAATTCCCTACTACCACTGATCTATATAAGCTACGTTGAGCGTTATGTTGTAACACTGTAACTGTGTGCCTGTAGGCGCACCGTGTTGCAAAAATGAATAGGCTTACTATACAATCCATATCTCCGTTAGCTGCTACTTACGAAATTAAAACTGCTGGTTAAAATTAGGCCTAAAGCTGATAATTATGCCTAAAATGTAAAATAGGCCAAAAAGCTAACACTTTTTTAACCGACAATTGTGATGGCTACTGCTTTTAGTAATAGAGATAGCTAACTGTTGTAATGCATGATAGAGGTGTGCGCCTCAACAGTGGAAGTGGAGAAACTGTACAGAAGACCGGTGCGACTAGGCAGTCGCTGTAGCCACTTGTTATATTTCAATTTCAAATTGGCTGCTTGATTAACAAAAGTGTTATTAAATTCATTACCTGTGTCATTGAGCAATGTTGAAAATGTTTTAATAACGACATCAGCAATATTTTCATGTGTTTTGCCTATAAGTTGATTTATTTGCTTCCACATAACCTTTTTATCTTTATCTTTCTCAATAATTTTTTGATAGTATCTTTGTTATCTTCATTAATACATTTAGCAGCGTAAGATTTAAATTCACGGTATTTTACACGTAGTTTTTTCATCGTTGCTATTCTTTTTAATCTTCTTCTACAATTTGTTTTTCTCATTTATTATTTTAACTGTATTTGCTGAAATATATGTTTTCCTCGATAAACATTTTTTATTTTTACACTTTTTAATACAATTTGATGATATATATCCGTGATCTTTTGTTCATTCATGTCATACATTTTAATAAGGCACTGTACGTTAAAAAAAATTCCAGTCCGTTATATTTAATTGCTGAATAATTTTATTTTCATTATATGAAGGTCTTTGTTTCACACATTTTTTTCCTGTAGAATTTTTTTGTGTGTATCAACAGTTATTACCGCAATGTAATGACCTGGAATTTTTTCTCGGATGGTGAAGCCCAACATCATCCAGAAACGTGGTAATGAAAACATGATCTATACATGAAATTGTAAGTTCGTTTTTAATTTTTTCTCTTGTCGGTGTGTTAATTTTAGGCTCAAAACCTAAACTACTATAAGAGCATTTTCGTATTTGTCCCTTCCATAACGTCTATTGTTTTCTCCAATGACGTTATAATAATAAAATAATTGCTTAATTCATTGTACTGTACATGATGATATTGAATGGACAGGCACGAAGTCTAATTAGACTTACGTGTGCAAGCAAGTAGTTCATGATAAATCTATTACAATATGTATTCATGTTGGTTGTAACAAGTCGCAGGCAAAAATAATAATAATAGGCCTATACTAATAAAATCCAAAGCCGACAGTAACATTCCCATCAAAACACTATTTTCACAACACTATGTCGTACACTTTATGTTCAAATTTTTATTCAATTAGTTTTTTCGAACAAGGGAAAGATGTGTGAGTGGTTAAAAAAACCAAAGCCCGACAGCAATGTTCCCATCAAGACACGGTAAAATCGTATTTCTGCCTTTTGTTTATTTTTACCGTGTGTTGATGGGAACATTGTCGTCGGGCTTTGGATTTTTTACATCTCACTCTGCTCCCGTGTAAGAAAAACTAGTAACAATAATTTGAAGATAAAATGTACTAAATCTAATGTTGTTGAAAAACTATAATTGCCACAATACTAAGATGGCAATACAATCACTGAACGCGTTGTAAGGTCTCAAGTGTCAAAGTACTAGTTTGTTCCGGGTCCTTGCATTCAAACTGAAGTCGATCTTCAACTGTCCTTAGCGTCGAGTGGCGGGAACGCCAACGTTGTTGACTTTAGAGATTTGACGTTGTAACGCTTCGAGAGAGATGGATGGTGCCTAGACCAGGAAAAAAATGGCGGGCAGCAACACAAAAGCAGGATTAAAGTCAACTGAGAGTTACCTGAATGTCGCCATGGTAACTGTCGTTCGTGATATGGGGTGAGAGGAAGGGGTGGGGTGGGGGATGTGAAATCACTGACCAAATCCTTGCATGACTACGAACGCACGACTTTAGCACTACTGATTGAAAGGACTCGGAAGTATGTAGAAGTACGGCTGGAGCAGCCTGTAGCCATGAGATTCTGCCCCGGTAGCGCAGTTGATAGAGCGCCCTTCTAGTAAACGGAAAGGTCCTGGGTTCGAGTCTCAGTTGGAACGGTTGCTTTTTCTTTCTTTATTGCAAAAAAGGCGTTTCCGGAGGTTTGTTACTGAAGTCGGGCCGGTGATTTAAAGCCTTTGCGTACTGGAATATTGTCAGTTTTTCCTATTAGGATCGGTGAACCTTACATGGATGAGTTCAAACGAGGCCATCCACGTCTTAAACGTATAGAAGCGAGTTAGGCCTACTTCGTTGGAAAGCTTGGTAAACTTAACACATTCAAGCTAGTGCAAATTGTGAAAATTACAACAACAACGAAAAACCCATATATTTGTTATTGTAACCCATATTTAAAAGGAACTAAAACAATTACGTTTTCTGTTACAAGTATAAAAGACGTCTAAAACTACAATATAATTATGAGGACAACCAACTTGAAGTTAGAAGACCACAGCAAAAAACGAACAAAACGATACTTGCTACGGGTCGAACTCAAGATGAGTCGAATCGAATTATTTGGAAGCACAGGACCATATGCATTCCAGTACTTTGCACCACAAACACAGCTCGTGGATTGCAAAATTGCACGCTCATTTCAATTGTTCATAACTTTTGAACCGCAGGAAATAAAGACGTGCTGTTTGCGTCATTTTAAATACTTTGAAAAATTAAACGATTTCTAGTGACTGTATCCATGGATTTAACAGTTCAGCACCTTAATAAAGAAATAAAACTAACAAGCCCGCAAAATGCATCGAATGTCAACCACTAACGCCTTTCAGTTTTTCGTTAGACGATCTCATTGCTGTGGTCTTCTAACTTCAAGTTGGTTGTTCTCATAATTATATTGTAGTTAAACGACTTTTATACTCGCAACAGAAAACGTTGTTTTAGTTCCTTTTAAATCATGGGTTACAATAACAATATGGGTTTTTGTTGTCGTTGTTATTTTCACAATTTAGTTGACGGTATGACCATTCTTTGCAGTATTGTGTCAGAATTTGTTAAGTCGGTAGGAGGTGAAGTTTTGGCACACAGCAAGCTTTACAACCGGTTCTTTAACAAGGTGGCTTGGTTTAGCCCAAGTTTTACATTCACACGGTCGTTCTTGAGTTTTAAATCGTTTTTGTTGTCATTTTCACATTTTTTTTTAAACGGCATGACTATTCTTTACTTGTCTCGAAATTTGATATAGTGGCTAAGATTTGAAGTTTTGGCACATAGCCAGCTTTACAGCCAGTTCTTTAACAGTATCACCACATCAAACAACTTCTGGTGATTTTTAAGTCCTTGGTCGGTGGTGAGAATCGATCCCAAGTCCACTTGACTTTAAGCTGACTACTTTGAACACTGAGCTGTGCTTGCTCAGTGCCAACCTTGCAAACAGTTAAAAACCTTAGGAAATTTTTGCAATCACAGTTGCAAACGTCTCTTACAAATATGGCCAAACAAAACGAGTCGTTGGAGGCAAAGTTGACCGCCTCCAAACTTCGTCTTCATTAAATACTCAGCACAGGGAGGCAGCGCATGCTCGTAATAAGTTTTTTTTTCTTGGTTCCCTCACTGGTTTTAGGCGAGAAGTTTGGGGGACACCATGACAGGGGAGTTGAGTCGGTGGTTTGACGAACGCTACTCCTCCCCCTTGTCACCAACAGCAATCCATTACGGGACAAAACAGGGGGAGGGATTGGGGAGGGGGGCTGGAATTGACTGGAGTTAAACGAGAGCAGTCACCCCCCTCCCTACCCCCGCCCCCACCCCTCACCCTCTTTCCCCACACGCACACCTGCGCTCCATGAAGTAATAATAATCGGCAAGCTGAGAGAAGTAGGCCAGGTTTCCAATTCGAATAAAAACTAAATAAAAAATTTGAAGAAATGTTGCCCCATTTTTGGACCCAACGCAAGCTGCGTGTTCCTCCTGTAAACTGCTGAATTATGTCAAATGTTCTATTTCCCCCCCAACACTGAAGTTCGAGTGGGGAAGAGGAGGGATTTTTTTTTCATTTCTTTTAGGGTGACATTGACTGATTAATACAGACGCAAACCTAGTCCCGTAGCTTTCTGGACTTAAATGTCAGACAGCTTGAAGGAAATTGTTTTTTTTATTTAGTTTTTTGAATTTTTTTTACTTATTAAAAACACTCTTTATGTGAAACAGTGCAAAGGTACTATGCTGGTGTCACTGGCTTAGCTACGTTAGGTGGGAACGGTGGCCAATTAGCTCATGGGGTCCCCTCCTTAATATACATGTGGCCCATAAAAAAACAACGCACGAGCCGAACAATTTCTACCTCCATACTTTTTTCTAATTTGTTTTTTTTATTTTTGTTGTAGTGAAACTAGGGACAACTTTTTCGTACTCCAGTCAAGTGGTCCCTATTTTCACTAATTTTTTTTTTTAACTTGGACTTATTACATTTTTTTTAGCTCGTGCCTTTTTTTTATGGGCCACCACATTTTTTTAATGATAGGGGAATGAACGGACGGGGAGACTTGCAATTAATTTTTAAAATACAGTTTATATTAAATAAAATAACTAGTGTACTACAAAAGAGCATTTTTTTTAGAATTAATTTTTTTTCTTTCGGGGAGGGGGGGGGGTGCTGAGGCTGGGGGCCGAAGTTAGCATTCTTGTCACCCTGTAGCTACGTTGCTGGCTGGTGTGTCTGTCTGTCCATTCGTCTGTTTAGACGATAACTTTTGAACCCGTTGTCCGATTCTTTTGAAATTTTGCACTTGGATTCTATACTTTATTTGTAGCTTTAATTCAACAATTAATAAAACTGAGCAAGAGGTCTTTGGGAAATTGAGTTATAGCCCATTCACGCCACTACGATATGTACGACCGTCGCTATGACAACCAGGGCCCCCCCCCCCCCCCTGGCAGTCGTACGTACTCAGTCTTTCGTTGTCAATCGTAGCAAACGCAACATTCCATATTTGACGTAGCTGACTGACGTCACTTACCGACAGACCAATGGCTGACAAGCCGCTGCGAACACGATCGGTGAAATGCAAGATTGAGGCAGAGAACACTTCGAATCTTCGATTAATGCTCTTTGCTGTCATAAACATCTCTGCAACGAGTAACTGTGAAGTACTGCTAACAAAAATTGAGCCACATTCAATGGTGGTGTAATTTGTTAAATAAAATATAGAAACACAGTATGCTGGGTCGTTTAAGCCCAACGTCGCCACGTAGCCCAGTTTTGAAAAGTAAGTGTGCACTCATTCTGCAGCGTTGATTGGTCCGTTGTTGGCTGTTCGTTGGTCGGTCGTGCTATAGAGTGACAGGGGGTTGTTTTTAGTGCTGTTGGTCGCTGCCGTTCCTTGTTCTTGTCGTTCGTTTGTCGTGGTGGTCTGAAGAGCACAAAATAATACTGCGTCAAGAACACAGCAGGCGTTCATAAAGATCAGAACTGGTCTTAATTAGCTCGGTTATAATCTACATACTTAAAATCATATGATGTGCGTGTTTGGTTCCTCTACGCCTTCGGAACCAAGGCAGCTACAAAGATGGGAGTAGGATCAAACGAAAGATAATTAAATTTCGCTTTTAATAGGCCTATTTTCATCGCTGTAACTTGTTATTATCACCCTCAAATAAGCGAAAGAACCTGAAAAACTAACGTCAAAGTTCGTTTTTTTTAAACCCTCCTCATGTTTGTTCATGACGTCATCGTTTGTTCATGAAAACCTCCTCGAGCGAAGAGAGGTGATCTGGAAAAGGATGCACGGATGACATATTTTGCAACACACCACATATACATCTTAAAATTGGTTTTGTATGAATTGATGGATAGATGCATGGAAAAATCAAAACAATAGATTTGGTTTTAAAACGGTGTCAAACATTCGTGTTTCTGAAGCGCGGAGGTGCGTGGATTGAACGAGCAAAGCGAGCGATTTCCACGTAAAGTAAATCTTTTCAACGTGTGTCTCGCTTTGCTCTATCAATCTTTCATCTCTCACCTTCGTAGGAGATTACAACTGACGTTCTGCAGATGTTTCTCCAAGTGAGGGATCATCAGAAAGTGAAGTGATAAGTCGCCCATGGAAAAGTCTGTACTGAGCAGGGCGTAAAGAACAATATTCTTAAAATAGTAAAACGAGAAAACCGATATAAAATGTATACCAACACAAATTACAAGTGATGTGTGGTTCTTCGTGGTTACATCGATTCAGTCACGTTTCTGAGGCAATGTTTGCGCTGATTGAGTGAGAGAAGCGAACGAAAATCAGCGTTTGTCATCAGAAACAGGGCTTTCTGATAAATTGCTTGATGTTTTTGCTTGCCTCCTTGTACGTAAAAAAAAAATTGACCTTCTCTCGAGATAACCGATATCGCATTCTACACTCTTATAATTCGCTTGATCGTTTTTTATGTGGAAGGTCTGTCTGTGTCATAAGTGTTGCAGCAAGATATCTCCTCTAGCGTAGCGAGACGACGTGGAATGAGCGAGCGAAGCGAGCAACTCCGTTAGTCATACTAATGGAAGTTAATCAGAAATCAACACGTGTTAAAGTGGCACTATTACCGATTGAATGTAGGGTAAATCTGGCAACATCTAGCGCAACTGGTAATATCTAGCACTTGCTTGCATCAAGCAAAGGAAACTAACGATGTTTTCTTAGAATGAAATGTGTTCTCTTTGACGGCAAAGACACATATCTGAAGTCACATGTTGCATTTCTGAAGGACAGATGACTGAAGATGATTTTTCAGTATTGATCGCGGTGTGAACAGTTCGTGGACCGTTGTGGGGTGGTCCCCCCCCCCCCCACCTTTCTGGTTGAGGATAGAGGAAACAAATTCTGTATTTTCCTCTCATCTAGAAATTTTTTTCTGCGTTATCTTTTTCCTGGAATTTCCATCACCATACCATTTTTAAAGTCTTGGTTCTTAAGCCCGCATAATGGGTTTTACGCGGGGAATCGATCGATGCCAGCTTTGCATTTTCCTCATGTATGCCATGGTAGTCCATTGTTGAGTTGACGGAAAGCAGTGACCGGGTTGTAGCCAGAGGTATCGCGCCCCTCAATGGCCGACCCCTCTGGCTTCTTTCGTGGGCCAAAGCTAGGGACAATTAGGCAAAGGAGGTGCCGCGCTAATGGCGATTAGCTTCTCAGTACGCGCCAATCACCCGGATCACATCACCCAAACGAACGCCGACCCTCTCCGATTGTGGCGTTTCATTTCTGTGCAGCGGACCGGCCAGCCACGGCGGCTTATAACCCACCCCACCTCCAACACAGCTACCCCCAACCCCAAACTTTTCATGCTCACTTTTCCTCTTCCTTCACCCCCAACCTCCCACCTCTGCACCCCACTACGCATCACCTATGGAGGAATGAAAGATCTCGTGACGCGTTTTGTTGACGTCATTTTGGACTAGAAGTGTTCGGAAAAAGAAATGGAGCGCTGATTTCTTTTTTTCTTTATTGCTGCAGTTTATTCTTTCCCCCGCCCCCACCGAACTCCCCCGTGCTTGCAGCTTTGGACGTAAGAATTGGATACAGTGGAAAAGAATTTCCGTGACATTGTAGAGGATCTGCTTGACCACAGTAAGAAGAAAAATAACGACGCTACGACGGGTACCAGTTTATTTAAATATTAATTAGTTATACAATTAATTACGTAGAATAAGTCGGAAGGTCATAGAAACTTTTAATTGTTATTCTTATAATTGCTTATGAATTAATTAATTTTTTTTCTAAGTAACTGAAAGGCTAAATTACAAGTTTTTCAATTCTTAGTAAAGCGGTAACGCGGACTCGTGAGTACTGTGGTTGCGGCAAGGCCCGCTGAGATAGTAGCTGCGGTCTCAGCGGGCCTTGAGTTGCGGATTTGGTTTCAGAGTGGCTGCCGCTATCTAGCGATGGCGGTGGCGTTATTGGTTGTTTGTTTAGGTTTTGCTTTCCTGCCATCTAGAAAACGGCCATCAGCGCCGAAACTGAGCCTTCCCGTGCATTCCAGTGTGGCGATGGGGCGGGGGCGGCGACTTGGGGGGCAGGGGGGAGTTCGATCGGGTGCGGGAAGGTTGGTGGGGGAGGGGTAGAATTCTATACTGCACAATACATTTGTGATAATTAACTCGCAGCGCCGGTACAGCTAGTCATTTTTATCAGCTTAATTTGCCCAGCTTGATGTGAAGTATCGAGGAAGAACCGTGAAGAGTCGTAAGATTTTATTTGTTGAGATGTGTGAAGCCAACAAATGATCTGCAGCTATAAATTGAAACGCATGCCGCGCGTGCTTTCAGGTATCATTTTAGGTTCCTAGTTTCTAAATTTGCTGTCTGGTTCGTGTCGTGTCATATCTTTCATCCTGATAAATTTTGGTGAATTGCCATTTAAACTGAACGGTACCGAGCTAATGAAGTCACATTAACTTTGATCTTTGAAAATTGATTTCCAAAGCACCCAATTTTACTGAACTTTGAACCTAAATGTTCAACTCTTATTAAAAGTTTCTGTAAAATTGCAGTCCAGAGAACTGGTAATTTTCTTGCTGTTCTTTTAACCGCAATCTTCGGATGTATTGTACAGCATAAAGTAACGATTAGAGATTTGAACACATGATTCATATGTACCGGCACAGGGCATAGACATGTTCGTACGCAAAGCCAACACATCCTCCAGTTAGGATTCATTCTGAGCCTGCGGCCTATATTGTCCAAGCTCCAGCCGACAGCGCTACTTCAGTGAGCATTGCGCCCACGATGCTTCACTGTAATCTGCTTTCCCAGAGGAATACCATTGTTCATTGTTTGTTTTCTTTAGGGAGCATGAACCCAAACCGGGTTATCTGCCCCACGACGATGAGAGGGACAATTTAGCCCTCTCAAGTCGAGTGACAAGTCGTTCATTGTCATTGAATGGGCAACAATATAGTAAATCGGCTAAGAAACTACCATGGGCTGACAAAAATTAATTCGACAAAAAAAAAGAGGGTTGGTCGAAAATTCTAATCCTACTAAGTTGTGTCGATGGAGTTATACGCCTAACTCAACCTCCATCGTGGAAACTTCGGCGTTTTTGTGATCAAGATTCATGTACGTGACCTGGGTTCCGTGCAATGCCTTTACTCTCATTTGTTAAATTTATTAAGTTTTCTAGTTGATTTAGTTAGCTTTGAGTTAATTAAAAAAAATTACGATATAATGCTTTAAGGTCAGGCATTGTGACAGTACCTGTAGGTGCAGCACCCCCCCCCCTCCCACTCACACACACCGAGGGGGGGGGGAGTACTGCAACTAGGTTATCTCACGATTTCTGGCCTTAAAGCATTTCAGGGGTGGACCGCAGCATGGCTAGGGCTGATAACAGGCGATTTGCGGTTCTTTTTAATGTCAATAATACTTGTAATTCTGAACGTATTTGAGAACAATTAATGTCAATTCACGTATCATTACGGAAACTGTAAAGCTCGAACCCATTGGTAGGTTTTCGATATCTGCCCTCACAACCGCGAATCTGCAACCAATGCGAGTCCTGAACTATTTGGCTTAATAATTAGTAATTCTCTTCCTCCAATTTTTCTCTGCCCCAAAGTACGTCAATTCATGTGTCCTAAATCCATGTACTTGTCTTTCTCATCCTATTAGATTAATTTGTCGGTTATTAAGGTTAGTGACGGGCGAGCTAATATTTACCAATCAAAATCCTGAAGTAATAAACGTCTGGGGTTGAAGTTGCCGTGCCGATTTATCCGACGTCTTCGCCAATCCAAAACCATCGATCCCAACCATTACATCACTTGTCAATTTCTAACTTTGCGCTACATTTCCACGTACAGATAAATTTTGCACTTCGAACCACGCAACAGTTTTACGGTTGCAAGCACTAGAAATAAATTACCAGTATCTTTGAACCGTAATTTTACGGAAATCAAGACACAAGCTAGTGTGTCGCGCCAAGTTATGCAACAACCATCACAACAAACATCACATCAATTCAATTGTCGAGATTGTAAACCATTGTAGCGCGGCGCCATAGCGTCAGTGTCTTACTTCTTGAAGCATAGTTGGGCACATTTCAGGTACTTGGGGAAAAATAATAATGCGGTACGAAAGCTTAAATTGTGTTGAAATCGAGAGCAATGACCCACCTGACAAAAATTAACTCGTGTAGGAAAGCCAGCTAAGCTGCTTTCAATGCAAAATCTGAACTTCAATAACGTTGAAAATGTGTAACTAGCTATCTAGCTAGCTAATTCTAGTCCACTCATCCCAATGTTAATTTCCATGCACAGGGTGATTATTCATCGATACCGAGATAACGGGAAGGCTTCCAGCTATTAAATTGGACGAATGGCTGCAGTACGATACGAACTGCGTACGTTTTATGGTTTGGAGCCTAGGGATGTAACGATGATGGCGCGTAAGTACGAAGATATTGTTATTACCATTGTTAGTATTGTCGGCATCGTCTCTCATTGGACAGCCAAAGTACGGACAATGACAAGGTGTATACTGACGTGCGTGCCTAGACACACACTAGTGTAGCACGATAAATCTAAACAACGTTGCGTAAGAAACTGTATTCACGTCCAATTCACGAAAAATAAACCAACTCTAAAAACAAACCAAAATAAACAAAGCCAAAAATTGGTGATGAGAGTGGATCGGCCCTTCAAAGGAGTGATATCTACACACTAAAACTGACGAAATAAAACAAATTACAACAAAATTAAAACCAAACCAAAAACCTAGAGGTGACCAAGTTTAGAATTGTTCGATTTACTTTCTCCCTCTCACAGAAAAAAAAATGCCAAAGCTGCCGGGCTAAAGGTTTCAACTTTGTACTACAAAAGCGTATTTTTTTTTTCCCATAGAAATATCAATGTCAGTGCTTGGAGATCGGTTGCGGAAAAGAGCTCCGGGCTGCGTCGGGCTTGGGATCGCTGATTGAGTGAACAAAGCGACTGAAATCAGCGTTGCTAACCACTATGCGCAAAAATCTGTTTGGTCGGGATTCCATTTTTGGGTGGATTTCCATTAATTAGTGGGTTTCCATCTGACACCATCCGTACGTAGCACGGACTTCCTCTATTAGCTCGTCTTCAGGACATATCCTTTAGAATCCATGTTTAGCAAGGTAAACGGTCCTAAAATTATGTAAACGGTCTGGAAGATGGGAATCGCTGTCACGACTAACGATGACGTAAATACAGTGTTCCATTTCTGAAGTCGTATAGGCTGCAAGTATCTTCAGCGTCGTGGTCTTTAATTTCCATATTGGTGTGATCAGGTGCACGTGGGACATTGCCGAAGGTGGGGGGGGGGGAGGTGCCGTTTCGATGGATCCATTCTGCGCAATACGTGACCAGATCAAAGCCAAGGGACTGAGGGCCACACCGAAGGGCCGCGGGGGGTGACCTTTCTTTTGCACTCAGCGAAACGGAATCTGCCCTTAACTGTTTTTGTGGCAAAGGCACCTTGCTGCGTCTCCTGCCTCGGCCAGGTGTCACCTGCAAAACCTTGGCTCACAGCCGAAAAGTGACAAGAGAAATGGAGCGTCGCTGGCTTCGATTTCTGAAGCTGTTGAGTGCTGGTGGGTGAAATCAAGCTTGTAATGTTTTGTAACTTAATTTTAAGGATGAAATGGGACGGAAGTGGAATGCAACGACAGTCCAACAAAGCTGTGAAGAATGGTGTAGCCTATATTGGATGTCGTTTAGCCATTAAACGAAAAAAAAAAGGATGTGACGCTCATGCTTTGGTGTCATTAATTAGTTGTACATTAATCTCTAATTAATTTTACAGAATTTCCCATTAAATTTGAGAAATTAATTAGGAATTAATGTACAACTAATTAATGATACCAAAGCATGAAGGTCACATCCTTCTTTCATTTTAAACAAATATACACAAATTCGCTGAAAATTATACGACGGAAAGAGAAAAACAAGCCAAACAGAAAAAAATCATACACTAGAAATAACGTAGTGCAATAAGCCACCTTTATGCACTTACGTTTCGTCGGAGTGGCATAACTCGGATTCGAACTGGCAACCCAATTTGTACCCAGATCAATGACACAGCAGCTTTATCGCTTACGGCCGCTCCTCCACTGGCATAAAGATGACTCATTGAATTCGTTATGAAGGTGACAGCAGTGACCAGGGCTCTATTCGACTGAGAATGCTTGCAGCCATAGGCAATGGAGAAGGAAGACAACCACGAAGACTCGATGAAGGGCTAAATATGTATATACAGATTGCTGTAAGCAGGGTCGGACTGGGTTTGTTTTTTGCATCTGCCCGACAGTAAAAAAGGGAAGCGGCCCATGGGGAAGGGAGATTTTGGCCCTTTTAAATATGTAGAAATCACATAAACTATACTTTTTTTGTGGTGGGGAAGGGGGATCGAGGCTTTAAAGTTGGCTATCGACGTTAATTTGTGACCTTATTTTGCAATATAAATACATTTTATTGGAGAAATTCATTACAAATTTCATTGCATGTGGGCGAACCTAATGGGTGCAATTCTGTGGGCAGGAAGAAGGGATAGTGAGCCCAAAACTTTGCCAAACTGTATGTATATCTTTCAAAATAAGGCCTCCGTATCAGCGTGGAACGTCAACATTTGACACTCTGCCTTATTACCCTAACTTATGATGAACAGCACCTTAACTTGAAAACAACTCAACCAAATAATTCGGAAAATAATAGGTATTTTTAGGTTCATCATTATCCTGGAAAAAAAACTGTACTCTGTACTAACAAGTTAGAACGGCAAAATTAACCAAAACACTGCGACAGTTTTCGGCTTGGACGATGTTTCGTCGTCCGTATTAAGAGCGATATGATGTGTGTTACAATATTATCGTTTTAGTCATGTCCTTTCCCATGTATTTTTATCCCTTTCTCAACTAATATCGAAAGAAAATAAAGAAAAGCTAATACTAAAAATATGATAATAAAAAAAAAAAGGGTAGGGCGCGAGGTCGCCTATTCTCAAGGGCGCGTCTGCCACTGGCAGACTGACAAACGACCCAGTCCGACCCTGGCTGTAAGTTAGCCTATACAAAGGAAAGAGGAAAACAAGCCAAAAAGCGAAAATCCTACACTGCTACCTTATTTCTTGTGTATGATTTTCGCTGTTAACCTTGTTTCCAGTCTTTCCTTTTCTTTCATTTTATGGTTGAATACCACTGCTGAACAACAACCAACTACACCAATCAACCGTGTTCGTAGCTTTTTTAGGACTGTCGTTCCATTCCAGTTTCGTCCCATTTCATCCTTAAAATTAAGTTTTAAAATGCTGTTAACATTGATAAAACATATTAGAAACTACGCATTGCGTGAGGGAAAAACAAGGTAATGTACGTTAAGTTTCGAAGTAAATGTTTTAATTTCAGAGGCAAAATGTTAAAGAGAGGCAAAATTTTAAAGGAATAAAAAAGAGTACTGCAGGAATTCTTAAAGGTACTTACATGCTTCCGTGTTGGCTTTCCTGTATGCCCAGCTTTGCAATATTAGTTCAAAAGTATGCAAATGTTGCAAACACTTTTATTTTCCTGTTTTTTGTTCCCATGTACGAGACGGTTTTGTTACATTTATTCAAAAGTATGTAAATCTCTCAAAAGCTTTTTACGCGCAGGATGCACAAAAACAGGGAGAGGGCATGTCTTTTTAAGTTGGCAGCGGCCTATTGGATGCCACACATCCAATGCTACGGCAACTCCCAAACGAAGAATTCCTGCAGGGCTGAATTCTGTTTTTTTTTTAACAGTTTACCCTGGAAAAGAAGGCAAGTTTGGTATTCTTCGAAATATAAACAGGGTTAGCATAAGATCAAACACACACACACACATACAAAAAACATACACGCTCTTTCAAGAAGTTTTTCCAGATACAGTTTTGTCCAGAAATCTTTATTACTGAACTAACTTACTGAAGGGGGGGGGGGCGCGGGTAGGAGCTGAAAGAGGAAAAAAAAATGGTTTTCTTGTAGTTATAGAGTTATGTCAGTTTTCTTGGCTCGAATTTCACCAGGCAAGGTAAAGAGCTTTTTTTCTGCAGCAATTTTCTGATCAACGTTGTTTTCCATAGATTCGTTTTAAATAGCCTAATATACAACTGATTGAAACAGCAAGGAACAAAATTTAAACGGTAATCTCAACAACATTTTATGACAAATGTTCAAGTTATTTAAAATAAACTGCAAGTTTTGTCTTTATCTTTCCCAGGGCGTTTGTTTTAAATTATCACTAAAAAATTAATTCAACGTCTTTCAAAGATGTAGGGTTCAGCTCCCTAATAAGTAAAAACAACTACAACAACGTACTTTTCTCCAGCTAAATTGTCCCTTTCGTCGTGTACAGTGAGGCAGATAACCCGGTTTAGGTTCGGCTTCCTTAAGGAAAAACAACAACAACAACAACAACAACAACAACAACAACAACGTACGTTTACTTTTGGTTGCTGTTACATCATGTTGCAGATAACATTAGAAGGATGAAAGAAACTAATAAATCAATCAATGTTTAAAATAATATAAAACAGTAAAAGTGGGCAAAATCCGTAACTCCGGAACTACTTTACCAAATTCGTTCATTTTTAGAAATCAGTACATCCATATCAAACGAGCTTTATAGAGCAAATTGTTTGAGCTGTAGCAAGTGACTTTGAATATTAATTGTTTGAAAACCTGAACAATGTTCGAACAATAACCCCATCAAAAATACCACGAGCTTCGCGATTCTAGCGCACGTCCACATTTTCCGATCTTATCCAACTGATTTTAATCAATTTTGGCATGCATGTTTACCCAGCACAATACGGCTTACAGACCAAGTTTTGGTTTTAAATGTTTGGTTAAGGTGGTGGTATGAAGCATCACAATTTTAACTTTTCGAGAGTGAGGTCAAATCTAGGTAAAGTATAGAGGTAACGTTGCACCTTTAAATGACGTGTCGGTAACGGAGACGGCCGCTCCTAATGTGATATACACACCGATAAATGGCGATACCGCAACATGTATAAGCCTCTCTTGTCATTAACTAGTTTTGTAGTGACAAAGGAAGCTTATCGTACGAACTCAGCTAATTATAAGTATTATTATTTTTTAATAATTAGGAACGGAACCGCGCTAAACATTTATTTTTTAGTAGGCCTAAACACGGAATCCAGCAGAGCAGTTGAGTTGGTGAACGTGCACCAGGAACGGTTGTTCTTCACTTCCCTCAGGGGGTATGAGGTACGAAAAGAAAGAGGAAGAAACGGGGAGAGAGTTGGGGGGAGGGGGGAGGGGGTTTGTTGACCGCCAAGACGATAGGTGTCAAAGGGGAGGAGTTGTGGTATTGCTGCTTTAATGGCTGCGCAGTTGGGGGGCATAACCCTTTTACAATAGACTCGTCCAGATGTTTTACAACTCAGTCATCTTGGGAATTACTACAAATGGCATCTGCCGCCCACGACAACCCACCACGTGACTGATTACTCGTCACGTGTCTTCCGAGCAGATGGCAGCGGACAGACAGATCGACAAACACACATACAAACTCACAGGCTGTGGCTGGTATAATTACTACGATCCTCCCGTATACTATATCACACGCACTCACAACAGACAATCGTCAAATATTTGCCCTAGAATTTACGACTGTTTTATAGTTGGGCATGGAGGAAGAGAAGGAGAGGGAGGGAGGATTACGCAGCTCCAAATTCTTAAAGGCCGTAGTTAGGCCACTAAAATTAAATTAAGTGGTTCTCAGGAGCGCACGCATGGTTTTTTCTTAGCACATGAAACTTTTTTTATGACGTTGTCTAAAAAAAAGTACCAATCACGCATCAGCACTTTCACCAAACATTACCTGGAGCCGATGTCCATCATATGAGCTCTTTCCTCCATTCACATGATCGCCTAGAAATGAATGTAAGGCACGTTCAGAGGCATGCATGCCATAACTAAAAACTTGGATCCAAAGAATGACTTTTTATCAAATGTGCAACTTTTGCATTCTGATCCTGTCATTAAAACATAAATATTGTATTCGCCAACAAAATGTAAGCTACTGATTTCGTTTTGTTTGGTAAAAAAAAAAAAAAAAGCCATCTCCCGCATGTGAAAAATCACGAATAAAACGTAAAAAAAAAACACCGTCCGCTCGCATCAATTTTTTTTAGTTCTACTCCTGAGAACCACGTAATTAATTTTTAGCGGCCTTATGGAAAAATTATATTAAATCATGGCGAAACTAACCACGAAACTAAACCACTGCCCAAGGAAGATTGGAGTGTGACAATCTTCCTGAAACGCCAGAACCGTGGAACTTGGTTTGGTAGGTGGCTCCATCTCTTGACGCCAAGTGGCGGGTATTAAGTTTATCAGGGTTCTAATCCCAAAATCTGACAGGTTGATGACGCTGCCCAATAAAAGTGGTTCGCTGATTTTTCCTAGCGTTGCGAGGTATTGCTGAAATGGCTGTGTGGCACAATTAAGTGGGGGGGGGGGGGAAGGCAAGAGTGCCAAGGCACCCGGGAGTGGGAGGCAAGGGTACCAAAATTCATAAAAAAAAATTAAAGTGACTTTAACTACTACATAAATGAATTGCAAACCTATTTACGTGTTGCCTTTTGGACTTAAATGTCAGACTGCCTGAGCGGGAATTGAACCCACGACCTTCGAGACCAAATGCCGTCCTACCGCTCAGCATACTGACACTGCCTGGAATTCACTTTGGTCTCAAAGGTCATGGGTTCAATTCCCGATTAGGCATTCTGACATTTAAGTCCAAAAGGCAACGTAAATAGGTTTGCATCTGTATTTATTTATCATTTTTCGAGCCTTTCGAGGCTTTCCGTCATGTTTAACTATTACAAACAAATTCTGTAAAAATGAGTGAGCCAGGACCAGGAGGCGTAAGATACAACATTCACGCTGGAAAAAGAAAGAGAAAGAAAAATGCACAAAAACACAATTTCAAATAGACAGCTTTAGGATATTTCCACCAAAACATATTACAATAGGCTACTATAAAGTTTGGCTGGAAGCAGGGGAGGGGGAGGAAAAAATTACTAGGAAGTAGGAGTCCTAAACTTCACGCTGAAAAAAAAAATTGACGAATAGGGCCCAAGATTTTGATTTTCTCCTGCACCTCTCTTTGAAAAAGACGAATTGTGGCATGGAGACCTCCTTCAATTTGGGGATGTTTGGACCGTGAGAGTAGGCCTACATGTAAAGTTCCGTATAGGAACTCCAACGGAACTCTTTATGGACTCATGGTATTATGCAGTAATGTATGTTTCAAGCAGGATGCAGTTTACTAAAAGTAAAAGCTAGCTCTCGTTTTAGGTTTATCGATTCATGGACAGACCCAACTAGATGTCCTTTATTTTCCCGTCTTTTCATAAAATGACGCCACAGAATCACACGCGCATTGTAGTTAATGCCATATGGCTGGTTCGAACCGCCACGACAGCAAAGACTACTGAGAAATGTCAG
>JAHWFP010168342.1:79273-89958 GCA_023313725.1 Lithobius niger | reverse complement strand
GGGAGTATGTGTATAATTTACACCCCCAACAAAAATAAACTTGAGGCTTCTTGGGGACTTTTTTTTTTTTTTTTTTTTTTTTGTTTTTTACAATCTTTTTTTTTTAATTTTAAATTTTTGTATTACTGCTAGTTTTTTGAAATTAATTTTTTTTAAAGTTTGGAATTTTTCCCCCCCCCCCCCCCCCCTTCAGACAGACACGACCGACGAACGAACGACAGACCAATCAGTGCTGCAGAATGACGAGCAAAGTTAGAACGCGCTTTTTTCTAGGGCAAGTCCATACCACTCATTACGTCATGCACTTAACACCGTGAGAACACCGTGGGATTTTTGTACATTCACAGGCCTATGAAAGTCGTGACATCCACCCTAAACCAAAATCAAAACTCCAAGTAGTGATATCATTCAACCAGGGAAAGGCCGCCAAGGTTAATCCTATTAGCCAAGTTAATCGCACCGAATAATACTTTGGACGCTAAATGAAAACTTGATAATTGCTACCGCCAGTAGCAATCTTCTATATCATTTAACCTTCCAACTATTAGTAGGTGCGGTTAACTTGGCTAATAGGATTAACTTTGGCGGCCTTTCCCTGGTTGAATGATATCACTACTTTGAAAGGCCGACCCTTTTTGTAAACTTGGCGGCTTCTCTCACCAGTTTTGGTTTTGGGTGAATATATATTATCTGTTAGCTGTTCTGTAGGATATAGTGGATCCAGGATGAAATTTTAAGAGGGGCGATTTCGCATCAGCTAGGGGACCAAAACATAATTTACCAATCGTGATCCCAGTTCTAAAATTTTTGTAATTTATGTAACGCACGCTTTTTTATTTCACTTTTTTTTTACCAGCAAAAGAAAGAATTTTGTTCCCACCAATTCCTGTTTCAACTAAAAATCTTAGGCATAATTCTAAGCGTTTCATTCTTAGAGCTTGCTTATTCGATTGCTAATTACTTGTTCGATTCGATCATATCGTGGATTTTTATCTTCGAGCTATTCTGCTATCTTAAAATTTGAGAAATATTTGTGAAACAGTAGGGTAAAGAATTAAAAGGACATTCCTCTCAGCGCCATTTTTCTCGGTCCTCCACATCAAGTATGGCCCCAAAGGTCTAATTTCCTTACCGTTAGTCAATCCCTTGGTAAAAATCCGCTTTAAAAAGTGGCATCTACGAAATTTTCTGTTGAGAATATACCTTCATAAGTTTATAACGGCCATTAACCAATAGGAAGCCAAAAAAAGGCAGCCACCAGCCAATCTTGCCTCCTTAACACCGGTTAAACGACCACACGGTATTTTATCAGATTAAACCGTCGGCGTCATCCCTCCACCTTGAATAAACGTTCGACTCGTCTTGTATCGTGGCTTACGTTGCATGAATTAAGTACGGAAGAACTGCATTTGGTAGGTCTAAACCAATTTCTATACGTATGCAACGTACCTGATAGTCAAGTGACACATTATTTCACGTCTCGGCGATGTGTGTTCAATCTTTGGTTACCATAGTAGCTGAAGTCACCTTTCCGCCGATGCGCGTTACGGCATTCTGGTTAGGCCTATCGCCGATGGCCGTTACTACGAGGAGCGTGGCGATCGAGGCAGCCCCAAACTGTAATAATAAACGGTACTTGAATTAACCGAAAATGGTAGAAATAAATTAATAACAAATGTCGTAAAACTTAGTATTGTTACGGATCATATTCTATTTTAAATCTATGAGCAGCACTTTGATTAAAAATAAAACACGTATTTACTTTTGTTGAAGCATCCTGACAATCTACTTTCACGGGGAGTTACTTTCGGTTTCGGTTGGGTTTGTGATAGATCGTTGGGGAAACAAAACTACATTATTTATGCAGACGACAGTAGAAAATAGGATTCCTACAGATACTAAACGAACCAGTGAGTGCATTTGGCAACAGTTTGTGCGCTTTCATCATTTCGTGCAAGCAGGCATTGTGAATTCAAGCGAGAAACCCCTGCAGTACAACTAGGCCGTGTTATGCAATTTGAAGTTTTATTTTAAAGTTGATGATTAAGAAAGACGGTATATTCTCGTTTCAAATATAACTCGAGCGTAGTTTAAGTATCGATAAATTTTCTGAACCACTCGTTAAATTCCCAAGCTGATAAAAACACCTCGCGCAAGCGCTCGGTATTTTTTCAGCTTCGGAATGCAACTCGTGAGTGAAAAAATTTATCGATAAAAAACTACGCTCTCGTTATATCATTACTGAATAATTGTTAACTTTATTCACTGCGTTCCGCAGTATATCATGCACTGCGCACTTACAATAATCATGACGTTTCATCTCTGTGTGTGCAGTACTGATTTGGTAATAATTACCATGAGTTCCAAAATCTAAAAGCGTAATGCGTTAAACATTAAAATTAATTATTCCAGTGGATCGCCGAAGTAAAATTATAAAACACTAGCCTAGACGAGCAAAATAAACGGCATCCCGCCAGATTAATACATAATGAGCTACATACAATGCAACAAGAAACAAAATGAGCTACATACACTGCCAACTATTTTAAATCTAAGAAACAATATTTTCAATAAAATATATCGTATTAACTTTAGTTGATACGCCGTGACTGGTATTAATGTTCGTCCTTACAACTATCGTTGCTTTCACTGAAAATTACTTTCGGCAAGTTTGTGATGATGTATCGTTGCGGGAACAAACCTGATCTAACTATCGAGGCGGAGGTAAAAAAAAAAAAAATACCATTCGAATATTGTCGATAATGTTGCAATAATGCAGCGTTATATCGCCCGCTGCGGGTTGCTTTGGAGGTGAACGAGCGCCTCCCGTTATGAAGTGAGGTAATTACTCTACGGAGCATTGCGCGGGAGGAAAACAAAGACACGGAAATGCTAATGCTGGACAGGGCGATTATTAATGGCCAACCGATTTAGAACTGCCTGTGGTAAAGAAAGGCCCTTAGGCTTGTGGAAACAGTTGAACACTAGCCACTATAGGGTAGATCTTATAGTCAGCTTCACGTTTTGTTACCGAAAGCTAGGCGGGATATTCTAAATAAATGTTTTCTTTATCAGGCGCCAAAGATTTATAATGCTCTATCATCACTTTAAAATCTTCCGGTCAGCTCATTGTTTCAAATCGAAGGTACGCGAATGGATTGTTGTGGGCTTGCTGGCCTTGAATTCTTGTTTATTGTAGCACATTTAGTATCTATCGAATGTTTGACTTGTGTAGATTGACTTACTTTTTTGTGTGAGTTTAAATTTGACGTATTTTTTTATTACTTCATGCAGAATTTGTTGCTAACTATTGACCTTAATTATTTTTCTCAATGGTTCTCTGTTGCACACGAGTTTACTCTGCAACACAGATTTCCACTCTTATAAGTTTGTTGCCAATGTATCTCATGAAAAGCTTTGGAGTTGTAATACACGTATCTATCTATCTAAAGTGACGTAGCATAAAAGAGTCGTTGTAAGTGGCTACTGCAACGGAAACACGTTCGAGCCATCAGGATTAACAATGAGGCAAATGAGGCAGCTGCTTCGGGCCCCAGGTAGTCTAGGGCCCCCCCACGACTACTTACATTTTTTCCCCATTTTTTTTTAATGATGATGTCGTGGTTGTCTCAGATTTGTTCAAGTTAGATTAGGTTTTGTTAACCTTACCGAACTAATTTCTTTCTCTTTCAACAAACAAAACAGCTGAAGCTGCTCATTGACTGACTGACACGTTTGCGTATGGTCCCAAAAGAGTACACGCTTTCCATCGGCCGTCAGGTTGTAGCGTTGTACCTTCTACACACGCGACTGCAGCGACCGAACAACAGTTGGTCAGTTTGACATTTAAAAAAGTTTTTTTCGAAAGATTTGACCCAATAGACAGAATGGGATTTTTGATCAAGAAAACGTGGTGCCATTTTCACATTAAAAAAAAACCGTTGGACTTTTAGACAGTTTCAGGTTTACCTTTTTTTCTGGGCCACCGCCTATACCTTATAGATTGGGGCCCCGTATACAAACTGATACATCGGGCCCCAAAATGTATTAATCCGCCCCTGAAGCTCATTCAGGTATAATGCCACAACAATTCGGTGTCCCTCCGCAAAATAATGTTTACGTATATTTTGGTCAAGGAGATTCTATCTCCTCCCTCTCCTCGCGCTGCCCGCCCAATCTGAACCCCATCCACCTCCGTACGTCTTTAGATTCCGCTACAGCTCTCCTTCCTCCCCCACCTCTTCGCCAGGTCGCTCATAACTCAAATGAAAAGTATAGAAAACTTCCTTTTGACTCTTCTCTTTCTAGTGTCACCTTTTCAAAGACCCAAGATGGCGACCATCGTTCCTTGTGGATGGCGCTGTGATACTATAGCAAGGACAAGCACTCCAGGTGAAGGGCCGACCCTCCGTCCAATGAGAGGGCTTGAAGCACTCCCACTTGAACGCTAGCTCCAGCAACACTCCAGCCTCAAGAGCCATCCGGGACGGACTCAAAATACGGACGGACGGACAGGCCAAGAGGACGATGTGACGTCACAACCAGACAGGCGGATTAGCCCGTGGGACAAGTTCTGCGAGCTGTTAGCTTAATAGTGGGCCCATTTGTCAGTGGGTTCCCAGTCTAAAGGGGAATGCTTTTTTTTTTACCCTCTTTCCTTTTGCAAAACTCCAACCGCTGTTCGAGTGTTGATGTCGAGTTGCCGTCCATAGTCCTTCGCGCCCCCTGGTGCATAATCAATAAGCTGACAATGTTTGGACATTGGCACAATAAAATGCTCAGATGAACAAAATCAACGATGAAGGGAGGGGAGAGAAAACCGTTTCTTTGGGCGGTATGCGTTCCCTCTTTATATGCGAACTAATACTACAAAATAATGTCTATCTAGATTCACATTGAAACAGTTATCAGCATTCAGTGTAGAAGACATTGCAGTAGTATACAGTGTGACGCCACAGCATAAAAAAGTGGAATCAGCTGACGAAAACAGCAGCCAAGTTAGTATAAATAAGGAAACCTCCTGACAGGTCAATTCCCACAAGGACAAGTCAAAAACGATATTTAATTTTCAACCAGTATATTGCTGATCTTGGTCACAATAAAAGGAAATTACAAGATAGGAAACACCCTATCGGACGTACGATTAACAATACTTTTCTCAACCTGTCGGTGGTCTCCTCTCACTGCAAAATTGGCCTCTTTCAACTTTGAGCTTTTAAATTTCCAAAACATAACATTTAATTTTAATAAATGGGAACGGTGTCAGCAGCCATGCCCTTCCGTCTCTTTGCCGAACTCTTACATTCGGCTAAACAATCTTATTATTATTATTATTATTATATCTAATGGTAAAAATCGTTTGTCTCTATCTCCACTCCATAGTTGATGGGCTTACTCTTATGGCCACTTACGAGCCACTTCTGCTTCATGCTTCCGGGTTTTTTTGTTTTTTTTGTTTAACTCGTTTTAATTTAGTGCACGTTGAATCTAATGATGAAATCCGTTTGTCTCTGTCTGGTATCGTTCCGGAGTTTAAAAAGGCGACGGACAGACGGACAAGTCGTTGCAGGAGTCTTCTCAGCCGTTTCTGCTGTACAGAAGACTCAGTAAAAAAGAAAAGGGGCCAATAGTCCTGCATAATTAACACAAAACATTCATTGAAGCTGTAGCCTACCAAATTTTAATCTTTTTTTTTTTTTTTATATTGTAAGATTTTCTCAAGGGCAAATATTATTCCATATCACCAAACTAGTAATTCAGGATAACTGCTCCTGAAAATTTCTTAACAAAATTACAAAAGAAAAAAAAATATTGGTAGCGTATGGTTTTAAGAAAAAAAAAGTTCGTCAGATGAATTAATAAGCATCCCGTACTGTGTACGTATGTACCAGCAAAGTTTTGCTGGTGTAGTACGGAATTACAATAATTGGTCTGACAAAAACTTTACTGCAGGCTATCCTCCATGAAACTACGGTTACGTACCGTTTCGCCAACTCCCGTTTTGCCAAAAAGAAAGCAGATTAACAGCTTTTGCCTCAGGGGCCAGTCCCGTTTCGTCCAATCCCATTTCGCCAAATCCCGTTTCGTCAAATCGTTCACGAAATTTTAGGCACATATATTTAAACACGAACATTTATAACATGATAATGGTCAGACATTTATAGACAAAACACCCGGTTTGCAAAATAATTTGTTTCAAATTACGTGCCGCGCTCGCTGCGGCTAAACACATAACATCAGAAACCACAACTAATAAAAAAATTACTAACAATTGCCTCTTTAACTTCTGCAATGGTAAACTTTTGAAGAATATTTTGATTTTGAGAAACGGGATTCTGCAAAACGGGTATTCCCGTTTGGAAAAAGTTAACCGTCACGTGCATAACTAACTATTCTTTAAAGAGAACCTTGGCATTGACGTAGTGACGTCCAAGCATTCTAAACAATTATATTTAAAACGCACGTTTTTCCGCCAGTATTGCCAGTTTTCAAATTGCTAATAAATTAACTAGGCTCATTCTACCATTGCTTGTCTCTGTTAAATGGTTGCCTTTTAAAGCTCCATTACATAGAAATAAGG
The DNA here is from genome assembly GCA_023313725.1 of Lithobius niger. Taxonomy (NCBI): domain Eukaryota; kingdom Metazoa; phylum Arthropoda; class Chilopoda; order Lithobiomorpha; family Lithobiidae; genus Lithobius; species Lithobius niger. Next base: position 83,378 of record JAHWFP010168342.1, on the reverse strand, counting down.
TATTAAATTTCATTCATGTACGTAAAATTTGTCAAATTCGTTTTGGCGAAACGAGATTAGGCGAAACGGAGTTCACCGAAACTATGGTTTGTAATGCAAGTTCTGCATCACGTTGTTAGGAGTGTCGTCTTCTTTGTTAAACTGTGCTTACAAATCAGTTATTTGATCGTAATTTTCCAAACTGAACTATACTGAACTATTGTATTTATTGTTGCTTGTTTACGGTTGTTCTGATTAAATTTCTCTTGATGATTCTTTTTTAAATTTTATGATATGTCAAATTCTCCGGCAACCAGCACATACAGGGCCTTCGAAAACCCCAAGCTAAACTCAACCAAACTCATCCAGTCTAGAGGCAGAGCGAAGTTTACTCATGGGCATTCTGTATGTTAACGGTACCAAACTGTCTGCAGACGGTTGAGTTCGGTTGAGTTTGGATTGGTAGTTATCGAAGGCGCCCTTAGTGTTGAACTGGCCCACCCGGAAACTCGTGGAGGTCCGCACAGGCCCGTCTTAAAAAAAAAGTATTTACGAAAATTTGAAATGAATTCGCATGAAAACTCGTAAGTTACAGGAAATTTTTTTCAAATTTATGCCTTTTTTTTTTTTTAAATAGGCTAGCTTAAGGCGCTCTCACAGGCTCCCATGCCGAACTGTTTGTTTATGCAAACTTTGTGTCATCACGTTTGCATAATTTTGTATTGATGCGGCCAATACCATTGGAGGGGGTGGGGGTGGGGGGAGTCTTTTGCGTCTTGAGGATGGGATTTTCTTTAAAAAAAAGAGCGTAGAAGAAATGCTTTTTTTTTTATGCACTGACTGATGTCTATTATCTTGACATTGCGGAAACTTCATCATGTAAAAATTACGCCGTTCACTCGCAGTGACATCACAGTACTTTACTGTCATGGCATCCATACTACCAGACTTTATTAGTGTGGTGATATATCCCTATATCCCGATATCACCAGACTTTAGTGTAGCGATATAAATATCACGCAGTGTAAAATGTGGGGATATGGGATCTATATCTGTGGTCGTTTTTATAGCATTGTGAAAGTTAGGGTCCGTGCGATAAGCAATGTTAGCGGCATTGTGTGTCTTCGTTTATTGATCGAGCGAAGCGAGGCCTTAATATTCGACTGAAATTGGTTTTTGTCTGTCTGTCTGTGTGTTTGTCAGTTTAAGGCAAGATCATAACATTTGCAATATTGTTCTGATTTGGGTGAACTATCATGACGAGAGAGCTTTATTACAGGAGAGAAATTAGTTCGAAAATGAGATTCCTACCTCATATATTTCAGTGGTCGGGGCCGAAACTCGATGTAGAGAACTGGGCAGAAATCAGATAAGTGGAGCAGCAAAACACTTTCCTGTGGAGCACTGGGCAGAAATCATGTTGGTTTGTGTCCTCAGTGAACACAGAAAATAAACTAATATAGCATAGCCTCTCACGCTCGGCCGAGTAATTGGAATCTTCAAAACTCAATTATACGCCTGTTACATAAATACGGATGCAAATCTATTTCCGTTGCCTTCTGGACTTAAATGTCAGACTGCCTGAGCGGGTAATTGAACCCACGACCTTTGAAACCAAATGTTGAGGTCCTGCTGAGATATACTGACACGTCCTTTAAAAAAAGGCCGTGGCAATATGACTGGGCTGGACTTCGGCATTTGGTTTCAAAAGTCGTGGGTTCGATTCCCCGCTCAGGCAGTCTAACAGTTAAGTCCAGAAAGCAACGTAAATAGGTTTGCATCTGTATTTATTTAACCCTTCTTGAGTCCATGGCTTTCCGTCCTGTTTAATACGCCTGTTACGGGACTAAAATTTAATTATTTTATTTCGTTAGCCTAATGAAGTGAGTTAGGTACCCCGTTTATTCTGCCGAATATTAGACATTTTTGTTCTACGCCGTAATAATTAGCAGGCGAACACAAGTCGACCAATAACGTCAATAACTCAATTTAACGAAACTAAATTGTCAGAATAGCAAAACACGCTAAAGAAATAAGTGCAGGGTACGCACACGGCCTTGAATTCGTTGAAAAGCCTTACATTTGAAACACCAAATTTCAATGCTTCAAAAGCCTTAAAATTGAGAAATTTTTATTGCCAGAGAGCCTTAAAACGTCCTTGAACTTATTGATGAACTAAGGTTAATAACTACATTTTGTACCTAAATTCAATAAATAAATAAATAAAACTAATTTGTCATCTGAAAGCATTTCTAATGTGAACGATGCTTCCAGCTGGGATTGTTAGGTGTTTATTGTGTGCGCGGCGCATCTTGAGTCCTGCAAGTATTTTATGAGCGGCTACGTCTACCTGGAGGAGGCGGCTTTAATCGACGGCTGCCATTGTTTTTGTAACCATCTTGGATATCAGCAAGGCACTCTGCTACTAAAAACGTACAATCGATCATCTGTGTTCCTTCTGCATCGAACTCAAGATAGGCCGCGGACACTATAAATACCTAATAATCCTATTGTGTAGGAGGTGAGAGATGCCGGGCAATGCAACAAATTTGTGATGGTTGGGGCTGCTAAATAAAAGGTATTCCTCAGCTTCTCTGACTATAATTGCTGTATTCTTCCTCCCTCCCTCACCTCCCTATTTCAAGTTACAAACAAAATTATATAGACCAACAAAAAAACTAGAATTTATCAGGTAATTTATACCACGGCTGGGACCGATAACCCAACACTTTTGACACATTTCCCGATCACGCGACCGGAAACGCACACACCAACAAGCAAATACAGCATGCAAAAAACAGTAACGCAATAAAAACGTGTAAAACGAATTACTTACAAGGAATGAAATAGTATCCCTGCAAACTCTCACATGTCTGGCCCATACCTAAGCTTACTCAGTCCGCGTTAACTCCCCCTCCCTCCACAAACTAAAATGGAATGATCATTACCGTATTTTTTAAACAATTCTCAAACTGCAAACGCACAAAATGAATTACATACCTTCCCAGAATGTCCCATCTTTATCCCTGCTGTCTCACATATCGAATTATTCGCTCCAAACACGATAAACGCTTCGATAAACACGAGGAGGTTCCAGCGTAAACCCAGCTTGTATTGCTAACCGACGCTTCTGTCTAACTCCCCCCTCCCTCCACAAAGTTTGAGCGAAAGGACTCGTCCATCTATCACACACTTCCCCCTCCACAATCTAAAATGGTGTCGCCTTCATATTGAGGGCACTGATGATCAACGTTTTCTTGAAGCAATTTTCACAAAATACAAACACGTTTTAATACGATTTAGCTTGACGTCCCAACCGTGGTATAAAACAGTTATGGGTTAGAAGCGAAAGGTTATGGATTTTTAACCCACGGCTGCTATTATTTTCCCTGCTTCGCCATCGACCTTTGCATACTCGAGCAGGGCCAATAATCGCAGCCGTGGGTTAAAAATCGATAACCTCTTGCGTTTAACCAATAACTATTACTTAATACGCAAAATGGCTTGAAATCGGTGTTAAGTTAGCCTTGAAAATAGTTTTCTCTATTGTGTACGAACCCTGTAAATGCGACAATCCTTGATAAGTAAATCTAAAAAATACCGAAACTAATCTAAAACGTTTCTGTATAAATGCGTTACTATGTAGGGCTTGGGCTACCAAATGTAGCTGTTTGTGCGAGGGTATGATGAACGTCCATTGCGCATTATGCAGGCGCAGGACGTTCAAAACGCTGTTTTAACGTGGCTCGGCGACTCGCAAAATGTTGAACGAATCTGTCTATTATAAATGTTCAGTTTAAATCATTCGCCTGGTAGCTTCGAGGCCTTTAGAACCCACTGAGATCGCCCTTTGCCTTTCTTCCGTCGACTTTGCCTCATTTCTTCCGAGTTGATGCAGAGTCTGGTAGGGGCAGTTCCACAGATTAGCCACACTGTCAGTTGTCGTCGATCGCAGTCGTTTAGGTGTGTATGTGTAACGCTTTGCTAAATAGTCCATACATATATCCCCCAGGTCGGGTTACATGGAAAAGAAAGTGGGGAGGACTGGTGGGGTGGCCTTAGGAAGGACTGGGGGGAAGGGGGAAGGGGCTTGTCGGGGTGTTTTGGAGGAGGAGTAGTTTAGCTG
>JAHWFP010168342.1:65058-78873 GCA_023313725.1 Lithobius niger | reverse complement strand
GGGGAAGGGGCTTGTCGGGGTGTTTTGGAGGAGGAGTAGTTTAGCTGGTGGTAGAGAAAATACAGAACGCCAACTGTTGACGTCTCCCGAAGCTTTGGGCAGTAGAGCTGTGAAGGTGGTGGGGGAATATGTGACGGTGATTTAACGCAGGGTCGGTAACACGTGGCTATAGCCGTACGAGGGGTTCACAAAGCGTCGGCAGGGGCGTGAAGGCCCTGCAGACACCAAGTACAGGGAATGGGGTAGTGGGGAGGGGGGGGGGGAGGGAAGGGGCAAAAGGAAGGCGAGCACAGATTGGTTGGATCGCAGCTGCACGCCTTCAAAGAAGCACAATGCGCGGAAACTGCGCGGAATGATGCGCATTGAGGTTGCAGTTTGGAGGTGTGAGCCATGCCACAAAGCCATGCCACAATAACCAATACCCCTGTCCCCCCCTTCCCCCATTTTCTGTTGGAAGGAGGCGGTGGGGATTGCGTTCGACGTTATGAATCCGACCTTTGGTTAGGAAGTATTTTAGTATTGCAGTGGAATAGCTGAAGGGGGGTGCAAGGGGGGGGGAGGTGGTAATCAACTTTGACAGAGTGAAAAATTGCTCTGTTTACGAATTCGAAATTTCTGACTCCAGTGAGTGTTTTCACAGTTCCACTCGTCAGTTCCTCTTGTTTTATCCGTTTATCCTTGCTTGTGATTTATTTCGCCACTTAGGTGTAAAATAATGTGTTTGGATGTTTTTTTCCCCCTCTGAACTCATAACAAACCAGACAAATAATTTTCGTTTGTAAATTATTATTATGTTTTGGAAGATATGGAATACCGTACAGATTTCCTGTTATGTTTATAGAATTGAACTTTCAGAAAGTAATATAGCTTAATACTAATATTAATAGCTTAATAATATAGCCTAATAGCTTAATACAATTTTTTGGCTTATTCTCAAGCTGAGTTTAAAACATCCTATGCTACAGCAGGGTCGTTCTCTTCCTGTGCTACCAGGGTCATGGGGTCATTCTGAACTAGCATGGTCACCAGGAGAGTCATCCTGTAGTAGGGTTACATACACTTCATGATGGGATCTAAACGGCACGCCATGGCTTTGTGACATGACGTCATGACGAGTTAGCTTTTCACAAACTAGAACAAGTGGTAGTTTCTCCGTTGATTAGATTAGCGTGATCACGTGATGCGAGCGTTGCGACTCATGAGCCTTTGTTGCGTGCGGTATAAACCCTCGAATACTCAGGCCACTGTGGTTTTTTTTTTTTCAAAAACGTGTTAAAGATAAATTTGTTCATTAAGAAACATTTGTTTAGGTGGCTACTTGATCTAAACCCATCTACCTTAGAAAATTGGGGAAATATTGTGAGTTAACTTTTTGTTTCATTTTGCATTCTTTGTTTATTTCGGCAAAGTATTGTGCTAATGTTTTCTTTGGATTACTCATGTATTTTTTTGTTGTTCTTACTTTGCAATTTTTCTTTTATTGTAACAAAGAAGAAGAAAAAAAAACAATTTAGGTAAAATTGCAAAGTTAGAACAATAAAAAAGTACACGAGTAATCCAAAGAAAACAATAGCACGATACTTTGCCGAAATAAATAAAGAATGCAAAATGAAACAAAAAGTTTAAATTTAGAAAAAGTTGACTCACAATATTTTACCAATTAATCCGTGGACGCTCTTGTGATGTGTGGGTGGAGTTGTCATTTTTATGACTGTCCTTGTATATTGCTTCTAAAATAATCAGTGACGGTGCTACCGGGGGATGGGAGGGGGGGGGGGGGGGGGCCACGGGGGCAAGTTCCACCCCAGATTTAATTTTTGCCCCCCACCCACCCCCAATTTTAGAGTTCAGAAAAAAATCGCAAACCAAAACGGTAATGCACACGTTAAAAAAGACGGGCTGGTAAGATGTTTTTCTTATTCAATAGTTGAAACGACACAAATATTATTTATTACTTTACACCATCCCACCTACCTTTGCCCCCCCCCCCCCACCTCCCTTTGGTTCCGCGCTTACACCACACACATATAGTTTCTTCGACATAGGCCTATTCGTACACGCATTTTTTGATGAGTAAATTAATTGATAAAACTTCGAATTACTCTTATTTACCAGAAAGCTGACGAAAATGTTTGCCGCCCCCCCCCCCTAGAAAATATTGCTAGTCCCGCTACTGAAAACAAACTCAACTCAACTCAGATAACTAATAAAACAAAACAAAAGCAAAAAAACTATTAGTAACTATGGTAGCAATTACTGTAAGGTTATAGTGTCCGCGGCGTATTTTGAGTTCTCCGCAGAACGCACACAGATAATCGATTGTACGTTTTTAGCAGCAGAGTGCCTTGTTGATATCCAAGATGGCTACAAAAACAATGGCGGCCGTCGGTTAAAGCCGCCCCCTCCAGGGACGTCGCCACTCATAAAATACTCACAGGACACAAGATGCGCCACACAATAGACCTCGTTTCTTATGTTAAAGAGAACATTTCGATACTTAATATCTCCACCACAGTTTAATGTTTTTAAACCAGATTTGGTACGCAGGCTGTAAACGTAGTGTTGGGTAAAATCTGTTGGGCCAGGTCGGAAATCTGGTCTTCTGCTGGAATTGTGAAACTTAGTGTTTGTCTTCTAGTTGTTGCTCAGACATTTTACAATGCCAAACTATATGCGGGAGGCCATTTTTGTTTGTTTTAATAAAAGGGTTCCATCCCCCACTTTCATTCACCAACCGTTGCTCAATCACGTGTTACACATTCATTTGAAAAACATGGTGACTAATAGATTTTGCTTTTGCAATAATGGGTATATTTTCGACACATACCATACAAAAACTGCATTCGGAACCACCTTCGAAGTTTGCTATGACTCCACCTCCGGTATTAAACGGCAACAACATCGTTACTGCTAAACATGCGACTTTCTAATTTCATCTGGGGCGCTTGTCGGTCAAACACGTACCTCGATACTGAAAACGTCATACATGCGTAGGACACGGCTTGTGTACCTTTTCTTAAAGGAAGCGTTGTTGGTCACAATCAACGCGGAAAGATTTGTCAAAAAGACGGTGCACCCACGCTGAAAGGTACTGAAATGCCAGAGATTAGAAAGTTAACTAGACATAGCATCTTACTTTTTCCAGTCCAAACTCGGAGCCCTCGGTAGTTGCGGCTACTAATACGTCTGATAATGGTTTGCCTTCGAAACAGCAGGCGAAGGCAAAGCATTATGAGCGGTATTAGGAGCCGTCACTACCCGCGTCACTACCCGCGTAGGAGTAGAAGAAGTAAGATACGATTCTAAGTTATCTTAAATCGATGATAACCGTTTATAACGCAGCTTCCCTTTAAATGGACGGCAAAAAACCAGGTCCCAACGCGCAACGCGAGCTTTGTGAGGGATCCCCTGGGACCCCGAGTAAAGCGAGCAGTAACAACCCAGTGGTCAGCGTCCTCGTCTCCAAACCAAGCGAATGCCGGTTCGAATCCCGCGACCGACCCAGCATCCAGTTGGACATGGGTATTAAAGGGTTAATTCATTGCTTGTTCCACACGGCCGCCATAAAACATCATACTTGCGTATACTTCGTTGCGGGTATCTGTGCGTATTGCAAAATCCTTTATGTTGGTCCTCATCGATGCAGGAAGGGCTTACGTCAGAATGACGTCACTCTCGCGTATCACGGTCATCGAATGAGAGGCTCTTGTGTCGTCATCAATGATCAATGGTTAATGAACGTGAAAATAATTATCTAAGAAAACAAATGTTTCGTAAAATTAGTTTTGCCCGATAAGTTGCATTTGCGAGCAGGGCAAGTTCATCCTTACCTGCTGCCTAGTCCAAAAATGCCAGTGGACTTACAAAACGCTAAGAAACTATGGTATTCCGTGAACTGCTTCTCTTTACTTACGCGAATAAACACCGTCTCGATATTGCGTTAGGTATTAATTCATTAAATTAATCATGAAGGAACAATACACAGTAGCCTACTACAAAGAGTACGCAATGCGTGAACTTACCTCTAAAAAAAAAAGTACATTTCCATGACTGAATTTTTATCATGGTTACGTGTCGAGTATTATTATAGGAAAGCGTTCAAATGCTCCTACGAAATTCCCTCATTTTTCGGGTTTTTCAGCCCAACATTAACAGTTTTAGCGAATTTTTTTTCCCGGCCGAAATAAGTGTGACGTCCTCAGGGAGTAGACGATTGAATTCAAGAATATCTCAAACCAATTTACTCCTTAATGCAAGGCTAGGGGTCCTTGCACTGAGAAACACATATTATGCATTAAACCCAAGAATAGAAGCTTGGTCTAATCCTAGCAGAGTTCAGGGAGACAACCTTTCGAGTTGCCTGCCCCACACCAAGTCGCTTCCCATGGTCCAGGCCCTCGTATTTATACGCGGGCTTGAACAAAGCCTGAGGCTTTACGTTGCGTAACCGCTAACAGGTAAGAGCCGGCTCTAACTGGTTTGTACAATAGAGTAGCCTCGTTCCCGGCTGTTGGCGTCGGGCAAGTTCCGGTGTAGACGGAAGTTGACCGGTCGCCAAGCAGCTTATGTAACTGCAAGGTACACCATGTGCGTTCACACAAGGTGCGCCCTGCTATTCGTAAATAACGTGTTACATAAGGTGCAGCACAGGATTGAAATTTTTTTTTTTTAATTTTACCTCAAATCACAATAACTTCATCGCATTGCTTTACTTAATCAAACAAGGGGCTACAGCGACTATCTAGTAGCATTGGTTTTCTGTACAGTTCGTCCACTTCCAATGTTGAGGCGCACACCTCTATCATGCACTACAACAGCTATCTCTATTATATAATCTAAAAACAGTAACCATCAGAATTGCCCGTTACAAATGTGTTAGCTTTTAAGCTTATTTTACGTTTTAGGCATAATTGCCAGCGTTTAAGCCTAATTTACAACTTTAATTTCGTATGTAGCAACTAACGGAGATATTTGGATTGTATACAGCAAGCATATTCATTTTTGCATCACGGTATGCCTCCGCGAACTCAGTTACAGAATGCAACGTAATGCGCAACGTAGCCTAATATAAATCAGTGGTAGTAGGGACGGGACAGGTGAGACGCTGCAGCAGCGACTCGTAACAACTATTGACGTTACCATGGTAACGTGATTTTAGATCTAATTTTCATTTTTTAGGCCTAATTTTTTTAACGGCAGTTTTGGTTTCGTACGTAGCAGATAGGCCTAATGGAGAATTTGGTTCGATCGTAAGCCTATTCATTCATGCAACAATGCGACAAGACTCTTTTAAACGAAGCTAAGATGTTTTTGTTTTTAGGGCTGTGTTAACACAAATATTTAGGATTTCAATTCGACGATGAAATGTTATTATTTAATTTAGTTACGTCGAAGAAGTCTATTAGCTATAAGGAGGCAACGATGTTTTAATTTGCCATGTTATTTAACTAACTTTTGACACTGAATCGAACGTTGTAAACAGTGGTCGTCAATTTCTGGTACCGTTGCGAAATTGAAAAAAGCGACGGACGGACGGACGGACAAAGTCGTTGCAATAGTCTTCTCAGACGGTACGGCTGTACAGAAGACTAAAATTGCACTGCCCTCACTGGTATTGATAAAGAGAGGAAGGCCACAATTTGAGCACTAAACTAGAAACGCACTCAACACGTTACGTTCGTCCCACATCACTTAGGCCTAAGGAGTTTTCACTCTATCAGAAATGAAACAAAAAGGACATGAAGTTCTAACTAAGTAAAGATTGAGGTTTTTGAAGTAAAAATTTAATCCGAATTAGCTATTCTTTAAAAATGAAAAAGACTTTCCGGAAAATGTTGAAATTCCATGACTTTCATTCACTATGCGTTTATCAAATTCAATGATTTTTTCCTGAATTTTCCAGACTTGATAAATTCCCTGAGTTATCTAGGTTTTCCAGTTAGAACGCACCCTGTATGAATTTTTTCCCCACAAATTCATGTCGATAAAATATATTGCGTCGGCCCACAAGAAACGGTAGATTTTAGCACAAAAGTTTGTTAAATCGCTTATACTTTCTTAATCAGAAGATTCAATCATATCAAAAACCAAAACTGGTAAAAGAGGTCACCAAGTTCCGAATGGTTCGGCCCTTCAAAGGAGTGATATCAACACACCAAAACATCTGCCAAGTTAATCGCACCGCTTAATAGTTCGAAGGTTAACTGAAAACTAGAACATTGCTATTTTGTGTAGCAATGTGCAAGTTTTTAACGTCCAAAGTATTAGGCCTGGTTTAGGCAAAGACTCGCCTTTGAATTCTCGCAGCTAGAATTTAATCACAATGGCAAAGTTGTCGTTGCCATGGTAACAACGCTACCTGGATTAGCTAAATCCGACGTCGTTTGAGTAAATGCTGTAAGTCTTATAATCTGTGACAATAAGATAAAGAATTCCTCCTGACGAAATTTTCACAGCCGCTTCCGAACTCGGATTATTCAGCGTTTTCATTGCGAGTCGACATAGCTAAAACCGCCGCCATGTTGGAATTTCAGGTGATTTCTAGCTTCTAGCTGCGAGAATGCAAAGGCGAGCCGTTGCGTAAACGCGCCCTTATTCGGTGCGCTTAAGTTGGCGAATGTTTTGGTGTGTTGATATCACTCCTTTGAAAGGCCGAACCATTTGGAACTTGGCGGCCCCTTTTACCAGTCTATGCGACATCATAACAAAATAGTGAGGTTGTTCCTCTACGTCATATCAGAAAGTTGTTTAGTCGGAAGATCAGTATCACGGGTCCACCCGTAAACACGCCACTAGGCCTATGTGGGTTTGGCAAGCAACCCGTCCGTGGAGTGGTCATTTTTTTGTTCATTTTTTTGGTCATTATTGCTGCTCACTCATTCCCCTTGGCAGATCACAACGTCGGCCCCATTATGCTTTTCGTTTGTTACTATAACGAAATATTATTTATAAGTGTTTATTCCGTTGCTTCATGCAGTACTACTGTAATGTGCTTATTTGTCCTCTGTGCACGTTGGGTTTCTGTTAAGTAAAAAGAATATAAAATAAGTGAATGTGTTGCAGCTGTTATCTAACTGAATCAGCTCTCCTTTTGGTGAGTTTCTATTATAGTCGCCTTTTGTTGGGTTTCTTTTGTTGGAAACTAGTTTCATTGTGTCTCGTTTTCCTTAGTAGGTGGATCGTGAGCTCCGATCCTGTAATTGACTAGAACACCCGCGGAGACCAAATAGATGCTATACTTAAGGAGAAAGTGATCCATCTTGCCACTTCACACCTGCCTGGCTTCTGTAAGTGGGACAAACATAGATTGGCTCCGATAGGACGTACACATCTCGAGTGAAATCGCGTGTTTTCAAACTTGCTTTAAGTGCATTATGCATTGACCTCGCAATGCAGTCTTACAGCGACAGAGTATTTATTGGCCGAGAGAGCGAAGCGAGTGAGGTCGAACACTGGACTGAATTTGGATTTCGTATAATAATAATAATAATAATAATAAGTTCGTTGCAAACGGAACCGGAATGGCAAGGACCTGGTAGTCACTAACTGCCATCCGAAGTTAAAACAAAAAAATTAAATTACAGAAGTTTAGGACTTCAAGAGTTTAAAACGAAGACAATGGCCTGGCTACAGAGGAAGGGTAGATGGTATTGGTTTGGGGTCGCGAATGCCTTACCACCAAGGTTAGACCTACCAGGGACACAATGGTCCCCGATGGCATCGCAAACGTGAGGGACAAGTGAGGGGAAAAGCTGTTTCATTGTCAATGTTTCTTAAAAATAAAAATAAAATGCATCGCAGTTTAAAGCTTGGCCTAAACCAATTGTCAATCATTAATAAGATAAACAAGACAATATGTCTGTGTGTTTGTTTGTTTGGGCCACGACAACGCTCTGTTGTAGTAGTATGGTCGAAATTTCATGAGAAGGGAAGTTGGGTGTATAAAATTCACGAGGTCGAAGATGAAATTTCTACCTCAAATGTTTTCGGAGATATTCACGTTTTCCGCTGTACAGTGCCATAGCTTGTGCAGTAAGGTAGACCGATCTATACGGCTAGTAGTTCCCAGGACTACATAAATAACACGAAGCCATTTGCCGTAATGAGCCACGGGGGAAGGTTTTTTTAGTGTGATGAATGCAGAAAATAATTATCATTGTATTATATCATTATTATATCATTATTATATCATTGTATAATTATCATTGTAAAACCTAAAAAAAAATGGATTTGATGTACGAATGATGAAAGAGGCAACCATGGTTTCAAAATGTGTTAAGTTGATAGTAATGAGATATTTTGTTATGCCATTTTATTTTCTGCATTCTGCACACTAAAAGAACCTTCACTATGGTGTTTTACGGAAAACGACTTTGCGCTTGATCATGTAGCACATCTATGTCGATATGCACGCAAACGCTTTTCCGCACTTTTCACATTCTTACATTTTCTCTCCACTTTGTATATGTGTGTGTGTTGTTAAAACTGTCCTGTATCAGTAAAATTAATTAATTTGTGGGTGTATGAAATGGTAAAAATAAGGAAACCTCCTGACAGGTCATTCTCACAAGGACATGTATAAGAACGATATTAAATTTTTGATCAGATTATTGCTGGTGTTGGTCACCTAAAAAACTAAATACAATGTAATGGGGACAACAAAAACGTGAGAAAGGAGAAATGTGCACCAGAATACTTACAATAAAAGCCCATTTAAACGATATAACGCAGAAAAAAACGGGATCAGCACACTACTGCTGGCATTGCCAGACTCGCCGTCTTGAAAGTGAAGTCAGCTGACCTTAATGCCATACTTTATTTACGGGAAGGTCGAAAAACAATTTGCTCCACTATTCCATGCTGCTAAAATTCTTAATGGTGTTCATAATACGCATTTTATTAACACTGATGGTGTGTGCTTCCATTTGAAACCTGATTTTTTTCAGTTGATTCCTTATACAGGATTTGGGTTTCACTAACATCGACAATGTGGTGAGTATTTTCAACATGTTTTGCCACAACATAAGACATGTCACCTTCAGCGATGGCCCCACCATGTTCAAGTTTGCGAACTCCTACAATGCCAGCAGTAGTGAGCTGATCCCGTTTTTTTTTTTTATGTTTTATATCTTTTAATTGGCTTTTATTGTAAGTATCCTGGTGCAAATTTCTCCTTTCTCACGTTTTTGTTGTCCCCATTACATTGTACTTCGCTTTTTAGGTGACCAAGACCAGCAATAATCCGATCAAAAATTTAATATCGTTCTTATACATGTCCTTGTGGGAATGACCTGTCAGGTTTTCTTGTTTTTATTATGTCCTGTAACATTTTGCCAAACTTTTCGCATTCGAATAGTTTAGCCATACAGTGCACATGACAATGACTTGTTAAATTTGATTTATCTCACATTTGCAAAACATATGCATAACATTACAAGACTGGTGTAATAAACTACATCTATATGGAAAAGTTTTTTCACATCGCCTCACTTAAAAGGTTTATATCCTTTATCTCCAATAAAGGTTTATTTATTATGCACAATGGCATGAGCTCATAATTCCTGTTTGTTTCTAAGTGCCTTGCCGCATCTCCACAATGTAATGGTTTCTCCAAATTATGAACAGTTAGATGCAACGTTAAATCTGGTTTTCGTCTGAAGGCGGTTTCTTTACGGTTTCTTTTCACTGTGTGCAAGCGTGTGCATGGTCAAATGCGACTTCGTTCTAAAGGTTTGGATATCCATTCGACATGTTCGCTATAGGGCAGTTACACAACGTAGTATTATTGTGTATAACTCTATGGTGGAGCCAGTAACTAGGTTAGCTACACGGGGCAATGGAGGGCGAAAAGAAAGTCGTCTTACTAATTAGACTGGATTTCTCAAGCCCATAACGCACGATTTTTGTTGTTGGAGAAAACAACGTTTTTTTAAGCCTAACAAAGCCGCTCTCAAAGCACTGTCTTGACTAGAATTGCCGTTTTTTCCCTTATATTTTAATCTAGTGCACCTTGTAGCTATGCCCTCCAACTGATATCTCGTGGTCAAAATGACGTCACTTGACACTGCCCTATAGGTTATTTTCCACTGTCACACTTGAGTGTCTTGTTAAATTAAAATTTATACATATAAATGCCTTGCCGTACTCATCACAGTTAAATATTAGCTCTCTACTGTTAGTACGAGCTTGCTCTGTTGCAGTCCAGTTATTTGCTAAGGTTTCTTCTCACTCTCAAACGTACCGAGCTCAGTATTTTGTGAACATATCCACACTGATCTTTATGGCGAAACTGGGGAGCTCTACCACGAGGTTTGGCATATAAGTGATAAAAGAAGCGACCGCATTGTTTCTAAACGTGTGAAATTGGCAGTAGGCCCTAAACGAGTGTCTTTTTTAAAGCCTTCATAATTATTTTCTGCATAATTCACACTGGGTCCCTGGAATGCTCTTCCTGCTGATGTTGTCATGGCACCAACACCTGCTATATTTAAAAAGAGGCTAAATAATGTTGATCTGACCAGATATGTTTAGTTTTCGTCGTTTTTAAGACAATGGTATCACCCTGCTATTTTTGATTGTAAATAATTGTACTTTTATTAATTTTAATTTAGGGAGGGCATAAGTGGATAAACCTATCCCTTCCTTGTCCTTTTGTGCGGAGATCACAAATGTACTGACTCAGTGCTGACCGCTTTTGCTGTGGGATTTTCGTAGTATTATTTTTTTTTTATGCATTAGGGTTGTCAATTGGTCTTGGCCAAGCTTTGCTATACTATATTTTATTGTTATATACGAATTAGTGACAATGACTCCTGGCGTTTCCCCTCATTTGTCCCTCACGTTTGGCGATGCCATCGGGGACCATTGTGCTTCTGGTAGGTCTAACCTTGGTGGTGAGGAATTCGTGACCCAACCAATTCCACCAACCCTTCCTCTGCTGTCGCGTCATTCATTTTAAACTTTAAACTTTTGTAATCTATGACTTTTAGTTTTAATCTCGGATGGCTGCTAGCGATCGAAAGGTCCTCGCCTTTCCGGTTGCGTTTGCAACAAATTAATTTTTTTATTTATAAAAAAAAAACTTAAGAAGTCGGCAAAAGCTTCAGGAGTCTTGAAAGGTCACTGACTCACCATCTATTTTAATCATTTGTGGATCATGGTGCGGATGCTTTCTGCCAGTTATTTTATTAATAACACTCCGTTGTGTGTTTAGGATCTTCCCTTGCTTGAGCAAATTGGGATCTGCAATAATCGTCTTTAACTGACCGAATTAAATAAGTCAGTCGATTTCTATATCTGAGATAGTTGTGTTTTAATTCCTGATTTAAAGGTTTTTTTTTTTTTCATTATTCTGTACATACTTTCACGTTTTTTGATTGAGTTTAATAACACATTTGTAATCCACGCCTTCAATTTCCGGCAGCGGCACGAGATTTTATTCTCAAGAGTTGCTGCTTTATTCTGCTCTTGAAGTATTTGGTTCAAATTATTAATTATTATCAAACTAGCTGTAAAGCCAGTCATGAAGACGGGCAACTCTAGGAGTACAGCTGCCCCGTAACAGTGAAATGTGTAATTTAAATAATTCCGGTTCTTGAAGATGGGTAATTGCGGTAAGGTTGCTTCGCTCACTCAATCCATGTATCTTGTGATTCATTTCAACATCCCTCACTCATTTTTACCCGGGAGCAGACGGTGTCTTTCATGTCCTGTGGGCTTTTTTTTCGCACTGAATTCGACTGCGCAGTTTTTGTGTCTTTGAAAACCCTGTAACCGGGGATCGGACAGATATTTTTTTGTTTTTTTTCACTCAAGCCCGATTGTGTGACTTCATGAAACCAAGTACAATGCCAGATGGAGAAGACATTTCTGCACAACCTATATGAAGACGGGCAAATGTAGGAATACAGCTGCCTCATACCAGCGAAATGTGTAATTTAAATAATTCCGGTTCTTGAAGATGGGTAATTGCGCTAAGGTTGCTTCGCTCACTCAATCCATGTATCTTGTGATTCATTTCACCATCCTTCATTCATTTCCGTTACCCGAGAGCAGACGGTGTCTTTCATGTCCTGTGGGCTTCTTTTTTTCGCACTGAATTCGACTGCGCAGTTTTTGTGTCTTTGAAGGCCCTGTAACCGGGGATCGGACAGATATTTTTTTGGTTTTTCACTTAACCCGATTGCATGACTCCATGAAACCAAGTACAATGCCAGATGGAGACAGGGCATTTTTTAAGGAATATGAAGTGGTGCTCCATATAGTAAAAAAAGGCATGATTCTGTGGACAGAGGGCAGTCAGAAGGCGGGGGTGGGGGTTTGGAATACACATGCAGTTTTGCACTCCAGTTCTCATCTCTGAAATTTACATTCTAAATTTATTTCATTTCATTTAGAAGGTTTTGAGTGGAGTGTGAGTATACCATGTAATGGTGCCAGGGGAATAAAAATGAATGGACACATGACTTGGAGACTGCGCCGTTGCCATCTTAATGTTTTCAGTTCTAGTGTTTAAACTAGATACGGATGGAGGCATTAGGAACCGGTGACGAACGAATTCCATCAAAAGCTTACACGTATTCGTGTCATCATAATTTTATTTTTTATCAAAATGATCTTTTTGAAAACGAAAAGTATTTTAAACTTTGAGGAACGGAGTTGCAACGGCTGGTGCTCCACCGCTCCATGATGCTGACTGGTGCTCCAATCGCGAAGGTGGGTGCTCCACTTGGAGCAGCAGTTACTATGTTAAAAAAATGGCCTGGATGGAGAAGACATTTCTGCACAACCTATATGAAGACGGGCAAATGTAGGAGTACTGCTGCCCCATAACAGTGAAATGTGGAGCAGACAGATATTTTTACGTGACTTCATGAAACCAAGTACAATGCATGTTTGTAAAGACATTGTTGTTTGCAGCATTATTGTTACACCATTGCTTCTGCATTGTTTCCTCGATAAATTCTTTTTCTGCAGGAAAACACATTGTTATTTTTATCATTGTTAAAGCATTGTTTAAAGCATATTTGGCCCAGCGCTGGCAAAAGAGTGGCAACTAGCGTTTTATGGGTTAAGATTATTAGTTGTCAACAGATGTCACGATTTATCCCCAAAACTCGTGCTCGACCGGCTGGTTTACTGCCGTACAGACCTACGTCGCTTAGCAACGTTATCGGCAATTGCTTAGTGGCGGCCATATTGTCTACCTATCTAATGTCATTATGGGTCTGGACGGACAGTTTATTGGCAGTGAATGGTGGAACTGATTTTTTTATGCAAACATCACTGCGTGAATGCATCATGGCGTCTGACCAATTGTTGTCATGGTAACACCACAGCCTGAATATTTACGAGGTAATTTGGTTAAATGTGTCCAGTCGTGTCGATCCAAAACAATAAGATAAAAAATTTCTCTTTGAAGAAACTATTTTCTCGGTTGCTTCTGAATTTCGGTTATCGACTGTTTCGTTATGATTCGGCAGAACCGAAACCAACGCTATCGCTATGTTGAAATTTCAAATGCGATTGTAACACCTATCTGGAGAATGAGGCGTTGCGAGACCGTTGTATGAATGCGGCATTGCGAAATCGTTGCATGAATGCGGCAATGCAAGATCGTTGCATGAACGCGGTATTGCAAGATCGTTGCATGAATGCGGCATTGCGAGATCGTTGCAAGAATGCGGCATTGCGAGATCGTTGCATGAATGTGGAATTGCGAGATCGTTGCAAGAATGCAGCATTGCGAGATCGTTGCATGAATGTGGCATTGCGAGATCGTTGCAAGAATGCGGCATTGCGAGATCGTTGCAAGAA
>JAHWFP010168342.1:19113-45990 GCA_023313725.1 Lithobius niger | reverse complement strand
TTACTGAAATTCATCGTTTCCAGAAATACCTGTTTCGGTGGCTACTGGGTATCAGTACTGTGGACCTTGAAAATTTATTTAAAGTTATAAGCTGAATAATACTTTCAGCACTTTTTGTTTTGTTGATTTTCTTTGATTATTTGTAGCATGTTTATTTATTTTTACTGTTGTGGTTATTTTTTCTACGATGCACCTTAACTTTGCATTTATTAACAGTGATTGTAATAACTGCATTTGCTAATAATAGTAACTTTGCAGTTGCGCTTATTAAAAATAGTAATTTAAAATAGTATTAAAATAGTAATACAAATAGTAATAAAAATGGTAGTAAAAAATAGCTAACAAAAATTCTAACATTTGCTTATAACAGTAGTAATAATTTTATACTGCTATTATTGTAATTTTTTTTTCTACGATGCACCCAAACTTTGCAATTGTTTCAATTCTTATATTTTCAAGTTTATTTTTGTTATGGTAGCCAACACACCACACGCGAGCATTAGCTCTTGTGGGGTGAGGGCACGTACGGAGTTTTGTACCGATTTGCCCGATTCAATAAACCAATATTCTTCTTCTTCTTCTTCTTCTTCTAAATTTTCACCATCCGATGAGAGAATAAGTACTGCCGACGGTCCCTACGAACCTGATTTACAGTCAATTTAAGAGGGTGACCTCCGGTACCTTCCTCCGGTACCTTCCCAAACAGAGCGAACCAAACGCACCACTGTTGGTGACAGTTTGGCTCATTCCCTGCTAATATCCGTGTTAATGCGGCCTGATTGACGTAAATATCGTCAGCGATGAATCTGTTTCGTCAAAACTGTTACGCCGCGCATGCTCAAACCTCCACCCCAGCAAACCACCTCCCTGATATGGTTCGCAATTTGGCATTGCTCTCGCCTGGTCACATCTATTAGCCAATACTGGTCAAATCCATTAGCCAGGTCTGGTAGTGGTGAAGGTATGACGTATCGAATACTCTGTTGAGCTTGTTGAGCTGTATTGTAGTTTAGGAAGGTACTGAACGGCTGATGTACCATCACTGCGCACGCGCGACGTCAAGTTTGGAGCCAAACTGTCTCTAACAGTAGTGCGTTCTGTTCGCTCTGTTCGGTGCTTTAGGAAGGTACTGCTCCAGTCCGATTATTATACCTCTGACATCAAAAAATATATCGCTATCAATGCCAGTGTTCTCCTTTGAGATTAAGTAAATCCAACAAAGGTCGGCACGTAACCTACGCAACTCAAGTGAGTCAAGCTTTAAAAAATGCAAACGTTCCGTGTACGTCATATTTTTAAGACCTGGTAAAAATTGTTAAGGTCTGGTTTAAGAAGTACGGATGGACTAACGCTACCTCCCCTAACAGGACTCTCCTTGACCGTGACAATATCATCCAGAGTCTAATAATATTACATCCTCACAGAGGCGGAGGCCAAACGGGAGAGGTGAATGTGACCACGCATTCGGTTAGAGGATTTAGGTCGGGAGCTTCACATTCTTTTTATAAGGTGTGGGGGGAAGGCACGAATATATAGCGAGCGTGGAGGGAGGGGGTTGTAGGCTACAGAAATGAACGATTGAACACGCGAGGGTCTGTAAAAGGAGTCTCCAAACCTCTCCAGCTGCCTCTTGAAGCGTTCCTGTAATCCGTCGATGATCGCACGTGTCTGCGACTTGTTGACTCGCACCAACATTCACCCGTCTCGCGCCTTCCCATGACCAATCGCAAAGCAAACATGGCGGACTTGGCTTTCTTTTCAGGGTGTTGGTGGATCATGGAGTTCAATGCCAACGTTCCGTTCAACCTTTGTTTTCCTGTTGTTTGGACTTGAAGCCTTTCTTCCATGACGTAATCTGCGCAGAACGTCGCAAAGGCTCGAGACCCGATTGCGTTTAGGGGGTCTTGTCGCCACGAATTCAATTTGGCAAGTTGTTCTACCTACCAAATCTCATTCAGACCTGCGTTAAACACAAAACCAGGGATTGATTAATCAATTGTTTATGGCAACCTTGAGCCCATTTGGACAAAATATCTGGCCAAAGCGTGGACCGTAAAAGATTTTGATCCACAAAGAGAAATGTAAACAGGTGGTTGGCCCGCGGCCCCCCCCCCCCCCCAATTAAAAAAAAGTAATAATAAGTGAAGTTGCACAGTAGTAGGCTACGTACTACACAGGGCGTCTGCCAGTCAGGAAAGTCAGGAAAAAATCAGACAGTTTACTAGTTTGGTCACGAAGTCAGGAAATTAGCTGTAAGGTCGAGAATTTGCAACTTATCAATTTTCACCGCTGGTAAGTGAGGACAATATTATTTTCTCTTAAAATTAAAATACTTCGCACTGCACTTGGGTAACAGGTCACATAGTATCTGCTAATTTTAATTCGGCTTATTTTTTATTAGGCCAAGTATAGTAGGGGAAGTTAGGCTTAGCTGGGCAACCATGTTTTACTATATTTTGCGTTTAGAAGTGCTTCTCATACGAAAAATTAGTAAATATCAAGACCGATTCATAGCTGAATCTGTTAGCAGAGACGTTTTACCTTTTTCAATGCAAGGTGGTGACGTCAGCTTCCCAACCATAATCAGCCAAAATCAGCGGACGGCCCATCGGCAGACTTGCGTCACCATCACGTTAACGTCAAAATCAACCATGGAGGAAGAAGACGAAAGATTTCTGCTAACAGCAGAGGACATGTTGAAAATAGAAGTGTCATGTGGTGAGGAGTCGGAAAGCAAGGAAGATGTGGGTGATAATGACCATGGTTAAAAATTAAACTGTCACACTGGTAAAACGACGTGAAGAGGTGTACTGTACATTCTGTGTGAATGATTATAAACTGAATATGGATTATAATTTTCATTCTGGAGAGAAGTGGGGAAAATCTGGAAGCCTTTTTTTGGAACATTTTTTCTCGAAAAAAATTACAAATGTAGAAAGTTAGTAGCTTAGCTAAGTACCCGGGCCACCTTTTAAGGACCTGGAAGTAGAAGAGCTGTTGGCAGAATATTTTATGATAGGCTTTCGAAACTTTGTAAAAGTTGTAGTGGTTAATAATTATTGCAATATTCTTTTTCACAAAGGCGAATTATAAGATTTTCTGCCCAATTCTTTCCGGAGAGAACCCACTTAAAAGCATTGTTTCGAGCTTTTTTTCCGAAGAAGAGAACCTTCTCTGCCGTTTTCGTTCTGTTGGGAAGCCGGTTTCAATGCGGGTCGGGTTGTGCTGCATTTTCACAATGGGAACTCTAAAATATTCGCAGCCGAATTCATTCTGGAGAGAAGCCATTGAAAAGCGACTGGGCAATTTGTTAACCTTCGTGTCCGAAGTTGATTCTTTATTATTTTTTTATTATCTTCATCTTATAATTGTGCTTGAAGTGTATGAGTGGTTATTTTTGTTGTACCTTGCTGTACTCTCAATAAATACTCACTCACTTACTTACTTAAAACCTATTGCAGGCTATGGTAACCAGAGTTTCATAAGGTAGGTCTTCCTTTGCCTAAGCAAACACTTAGGGGAGGGGAGATGTAATGGCTGTTACATGTAATTCAGGGTGCGCCACGAAGCCAATACTTCCATTACGAGAGCTGCTGCACGCCCGCCCAATTGCCGCCAACACGGGAATTTGCCGAACTCCTTCAACGCAGAGAGCCTGGCCACTAGTTCAAACCAGTTAGAACCACTTTACGCACACGGCGCGTTACATGACGTAAATCCTTGGCGGGAGTCTGTTGTTCCAGTGGGTACAAAACCTGGGAGAATCGAGTCAGTCGTCAGTTGGTATTAGTGGTTTGAACTTACAAACCTTTCGACTAGGGTCAGAACACGTTGGAAACTCTAGC
The DNA here is from genome assembly GCA_023313725.1 of Lithobius niger. Taxonomy (NCBI): domain Eukaryota; kingdom Metazoa; phylum Arthropoda; class Chilopoda; order Lithobiomorpha; family Lithobiidae; genus Lithobius; species Lithobius niger. Next base: position 42,145 of record JAHWFP010168342.1, on the reverse strand, counting down.
TATGCATAGCTGTCCTCTAGCCATGCAGTACGGAATAAATTCGAATTGACTATTACCAAGAATTTATAGGGTTTGGGAGGAGAATTTGTAACTCTAAAAAGTCCCTACTGAAACACGTTAGATTCGTCCCCATTAGTTCAGTCCGAGTTTTCAGAGGGCGCCACGTGTTCTATCTGGTAATTTTTGCTCATTTTCCAGCCCAAATCTAAAGTAAACTAAATTACAACTAAGCTAGGCTAAATAATAATTAAATATAAGCTAGATTCGTTTAGTTTAGTTTAATTTTAGGCTAAAAACTGAGTTGAAATTCCCACATAAAACACGTGGCGCCCTCTATAAACTAAGACTGAACTAATGTGAATGTATCCAAGAGATTTCAATATGGGGTCTCAGTCACAAATTCTCCTCCCCAACCCTACAAATTCTTGCTATTACTTAAAACCGATCGTGTATTCCCCGAGTCATCACAAACTGGCTTAAAGCAGTGAAGCGAAAACCTTAGCTTCGCTCCCAGACGGCCTTGTGACAAGAGATGGGACACGAAGTAAAGAGTTACAACATGGATACTCCCCGCCCTACAGACATGTGTGCATTTATATGTTCCTAAAAAACGTAATATTTTTTCCGTTATTCCTTATGCTGGAATATAGATACAGCGACAATAGGATGTGGGAAAGAAAATTGTGTTGCATATGACAGAATGAAATTTCAGTATATATTAGGAATAAACGAAGAAACACAGAATTTCTGCTCCCTTGTCATTCTTAGCAGTTCACAAAGTTGGCTCCATTGTGTTGGTTTATGCCTATTCAGTTACCTAGCGTTAGAGTCGACAGTCAAGTCATTTATATAAAGTACAAAAAGCAGTGGTCCCAGGACAGAACCCTTTGGGACACCACTGATGACTGGTTTGGATGGCGTTCTGCTTGTCCCGACAACCACAAACTGGGTATGCAGTGCTTCGCCCATCCCTGTAATTTGTAGTCAGTATATTGAAATAAGTATTAGATCATTATGCCCAAACTCGATCCAACCAGCAACCAGCACCACAGAAAGTTAGATCTAAGCTATGCACCAACCATCTTTTTCTATCTGCACATTCATTTAAATCAAAGATTTTAAAAAATATTCCTTTTGAGGTGGATGCATTTTGTAGCACAAAAATTCACCGAGTTGGTTGCTGTAATTTTTAGGCTTGCACAAAAGATGTACCTGAGATTATGAAATAAACAGATATCGGTTCTGACTATAGCGTCCGCATCCTATCTTGAGTTCACCCCAGAACGAACACAGATAATCAATTGTATGTTTTTGGTAGCAGAGTGCCTTGTTGATATCCAAGATGGTTACATAAAAAATGGCAGCCGACCGTCGATGAAAGCCGTCCCCTCCAGGAAGACGTAGCCGCTCATAAAATACCTGCAGGACTCAAGATACGCCGCGCACACAATAATCCTAGCCTACATGAAGTTTGTGACCCACTAGGAGGTTAAGATGCCTATTCGCCGAATGACAGATTGCAGCATCTAGCGCCGTCAACCATTATTTAGTTCTATGTAGCACTTGATTTCAACAAGCGAAGGAATGCGTAAAGAATTTTTTTTTACACAACAAACTAGTCATGTGCCTCCTTAATCATTGAATGTAAAGTTGGTGCGAGCACGTGCACCAGGGAGCAAGTGGTCAAAGTTAACGATATCACTGTCATTAGGATGGCGCCCATCTATCGGTTCAAAATCTGCGTTTCAAAACAGCCGATATATCGAAAAAAGCACCCGTGACGTCGTTATGCTTAACTTTAACGCTTGCTTCCTGGTGCTCGTCGGCGAACCAACTTTTCACTCAACAATTAAGAAAGCACTTGGCTTGTTTGTTGTGTAAAAAGAAATTTATTTGTGTGTTCCTTCGTCTGTTAAAAGTAAGGGCTAGACAGAACTAGCTAGCGGTAAATGGCTATAGATGCTACAGCTTGTCATTTGGTGGCAATTTCCCTTTAAATGCAGTTACTAAACGTAAAGAATGCATCATGAATTTATGACCAATTTTTGAGAATTTAAACGAAGTTAAAAACGTTCATTTCCATTGTTATTAGCACTGAGGCAGTACTTAGGGTTCGTTTGCGCACGAGAATTTCAGAAAATTGGACAGGAGGAGGAGGCGGCGGCGGAGCGGCTAACAATGTCAAAATGTTACAATGCTGCAACATGTAACAATAGGTAACAAGAGGCGAGGCGCACAATATCGGATTATAGCTCACTCGAACAAGATGCAACGATGGTTGGGTGCCGGGAAAGTAACATTGTCGTTGTTTGAGCTAGCTAGCTCGTTGTGGAGAACCAAAATTAAATGGTCTTGATTTTTCCTTAAATCTTCAAGTTTTCAACCGTAGGGTGCGAAGTCTTAAATTTCGAAGTCTGGCCTCAAAATTGGGCGGCCGACAAGACTGAGTGACTTTTTTACTTTTTCAATATGGGCTTCGGGAAGCCAGTTGAATTGTTTCGGCGATTGTTACCACGATACTGAAACAATCCAGAATCAACTATCGAGATGACGCATGCTAAATCCAGAAATACGCTAATGTGTTGCCATCAAATAATAATCATGGGACAAACCTTCGGCCGAACCTAAACATAAGTATCCACTTCTAATATTCCGTTTTTTTGAAAACAAAAATCGGTCGACAGTGGACACATATAAAATGGAAGCGAAAAAAGTCAACAAATTAACTGAGCAAAAAACGGCTTCGCCGTTTAGAAAAAAAACATTAGAGCTCGTATCCCCATACTCATCCGAATAAAATCGGATTAGAGTTTACTCGAACGCAACGAACTATAATTTGAACTCCAATTCGCAAAACGTAAACCCACAAATACACACAAAATAGACGCCATAAACAGCAAAACGCTACAAAATTGAAAGATAAAAATGCATACACAAAATGAACACAAATTATAGTTCAAATTATAGTTCGTTGCGTTCGAGTGAACTCTAATCCATTTTTATTCGGATGTGTATGGGGATACGAGCTCTAATGTTTTTTGCTCAGTTATTTTTGTATATGTATTTCTGAATACTGTACGAAACATCTAGCGTTGTTCATATGCAGCTAGACTTATAGTTGTTTTTATTTTACGTTGGAATCAACCACCGCTCAAAGGTGCCCTGATCATCACGAAGGCTAGGAGAAAGGGAAATACTGGCCGAATTAACGTCTTCTTTCTGTTGTTATGGTTATCGCCGAACGAGAGAGACAATTTTGCTACAAAAAACCTAGGATCTTTTCCATGTCGCAACTGTCCATGTCACATGAACATGAGTGCATTTCTAGTTAAGATTATAGTTAGAACGCAATCACATCTTTTTTATTTTGTAATCTTTAGCAATACTGTCCGGATCTATTGTAAGTTCAAGCCCGAACTTGAATAGCTCCAAAGAACTATTTTCATTATGTGTGATGGAAAATTTTCTGCAACTACTACCGCGATGCGGAAAAAAACAACTGTTTTCTTTTCTCTTCTTGCTCACGCGAAAAAGCAGTAAGATTTCATTAGATATTTAACTGGAGCAATCCTGGCTGAAAATTGATTAATCTTGTCGGCGGGAGTCTGGCTACACAGCTGATCGAATGAGTGAGTCCCGTCCAAGCGATCAATTAGATTAAGAAACTCCATTAAACAAGGATTGCGTGCGGGGGAGGGAGCAGTAATTAAGTCGAATCGATTTGGCTCAAATTCCATCATTAAATTGACATCCGGAAGCTAATCACTCTTCAGTTAAAAGTGACGGATAAAACTCGGCTGTTGCAAACAGCGATGTAATGGAGGGTTGTTGTGATTGGTTGTGAGAGGATTGTTTACAATAGTAGTCAAATTTCCGTTGCATTAATCCGGTTTACCCAAATCACTATTACTGTTGCTTTCGATGTTGTAGAGACGAGCCCTTGAAATGCTCTCCGTGGATCCAAAGATGCAAAACTCCAGCCAGAAATGGGGAGAAATCGATTTTCGACTGGATATTCTTCGAACAACAAAAGAGGTGCACGTGGAGTTTATTATGATGCTATCATCTCCAAAAATTTTGTAAAAAAAACTTTTTGAGTTAACAAACAGTTGGCACTTTAAAGTTTTTCAATATCTGTTTTGGTTTTATTTTCTGTCCAATTTCTTTATGGGGTGAATAATTTATGGACACCCTGTATATTAAAATTAAAATTAAAATTCAACCTTTGCCTATAGAGTGTCGATCCCAACTATATATATTCCGGTGGCGCTAGTTTAGCAACACATTAAAATTACGGAATTGTTAAAATCAAGCACCGCGATACGTTCCTTATGTAAACCTCTGCATGAACTTCTACATTAAACGTCAAACTTTGAGTCTTTAATATTTGGGGTCGTGTCATAAATACCATATCGAAAACCAAAACTGGTAAAAAGGGGCCGCCAAGTTCGGCCCTTGAAACGAGTGATATCAACACACGAAAACATTCGCCAAGTTAATCGCACTGCTTAATAGTTCGAAGGTTAAATGAAAACTAGAACATTGCCACTTTCGGTAGCAATGTTCAAGTTTTCATTTAACGTCCAAAGTGTTACTCGGTGCGATTAACTTGGCGAATGTTTTGGTGTGTTGATATCACTCCTTTGAAGGGCTGAACCATTCGGAACTTGGCGGCCCCTTTTACCAGTTTTGGTTTTTATTATGGTATCAGTCCTTTTTTTTTTAAATTGTGTATTAAACTCAACTCCACTACCGTGCAGATGTGTAATAAAGTTACAATTGAATTGACGCGATGTTTGTTGTGATGATTGTTGCCTAACTTGGAGCGACACACTAGCGTGTGTCTAGATTTCACGGCGTTAATAGTTTTAATGACAACAATCGAACCGTTTGGCCTCCACAGCGTGGTCATTTGTTGCTGTTGTGGTTGTTGCTATATTTGTTGTAACGTTCATTAGATCAAACTAATGAACCTATTTTCAAGTTTTAGGGCGCGTTTACGGAACGACTCGCCCTTGCATTCTCGCAGCTAGGTGCTAGAAATCATCTGAATATTCCAGCATGGCGGCGGTTTTAGTTCTGTCGACTCGCAACGAAAACTCAATAATTCGGGTTCAGAAGCGACTAAGCAAATTTCGTCAGGAGGAATTCTTTATCTTATTGTCGCGGTTACAAGCCTTGGAGCATTTGCCAAACGACGTCGAATTCAGCTAATTCAGGAAGCGTTTTTACCATGGCAACGACGCCTTTGTCATCGCGATTAAATTCTAGCTGCGAGAATGCAAAGGCGAGTCGTTGCATAAATGCGCCCTTACAGCTTAAAACGAAACCGAGAACCAATGTGCTGCAAGACAAAAACTACAACACAATGCAACAATCGACAATAGCAAGACAGCATTTGCGAGGCCCGTACCAATCGAACGCACACAACAGGGTTGACTGAGGCCGGAATTGAGCCAGGGTCGACCTCCGGCAAACGCGGCAGTCCTGCTTACCATTGGGCCACTCTGAATTTGCTGATGAAGAGAATGCCTCTTCCGATTATTACGGTAACGTGTTTTTAGAAACTTTCAAGGTATCCTTGTCAGCGGGGATCTTTTATGCAAGAAGTTACGGCGTTGGTGCGAAGATTTAGCAATAAAATATAGACGTCGTACCATCTGCAATAGGATAAAGAATAAATTCTGAAGCTCCGACGCACATCTTTCTTCAAGACGAGCAACTTCGCTTCGCAAGTGTCATGGAAGTTTGACGTGCAAATAGAAAAATCCCTTCGAGAGGGGAGACGTTACAAGTCCCCATAATGCACCCTCCACCGTCCCTTCGCGTCCCAGCACGCGCTGCCAGGGACAGGAAGAGTAAGATTCAAGGCTCACTGACTTATCTCGCCTCCCCCGAGGCCAAAAATTTCATAACTTCATAATAACTACATTTCTGCAAATCAGGCGATAAGAAACGCGTATCCTGTTCCCATCGTTTCTAGAGGTGGGGGGGGGGGATTTGGGCAGCGGGGACCCGAAACCACTATGGCACATCGGTTGATGAAAAGAAAAAAAATTGCGGCATCGAGATAGGACTCATAAAAGTGAATTTGCATGGCGGCTCCCCGCAACCCAAGCCCCACTCCGCCATGTTTAAGGAACGTCGTTACAACTAAGCATTTCCGCTCATTATACGGGGTGCCTGCCACGCACAGCAGTAATTCAAGTGGAGGGAAGGAAAATTTCAATAGCCTGCTCTACTCTTCGCTTGCCCTGCCTGATGGTATAGCTAGCTGCTTATATTGCTTCGAAAGTTCTTTTTCAGCGAGGCTCTTCGTCCCCCGTTCAAGCTGTACGCTGCTGTGTTTATAATAGCGGCTGAAAAGACTTGGGGGTTTGGGTGGAGAATATCGTGACGACCCAAAAATTTATTGTTATGTGTGGATAATCAAGAAATCTTCAAAATTGTGCATGGGTTTGTCTGGACTTCTTGGAGTCGTCTGAAGCAACTGGACGGAACCACAAGTGACTCGAAAAGTGATAAATACAGATGCAAACCTATTTGCGTTGCCTTTTGGACTTAAAATGTCAGACTGCCCGAGCGGGAATTGAACCCACGACCTTTGAGACCAAATGCCGAAGTCTTGCCACTCAGCCATACTGACTCGTGGCTCATGTCAGTATGGCCGATTGGTAAGACTTTGGCCTTTCCATTCACGCTCAGGTAGAGTAGCATTAACGCCAAAAGGCAACGTAAATAGGTTTGCATCTGTATGTACCCATCTGAAGCAATCTTTACGCTCGTGTAAATGAGCCGGTCAGTTTCGAACCATACTAGACGGACTACGCAAAATAGTAAGGGGAGGGGAAAACGCGAGGAGTCGAACCGGGGAACCATTAATCATCACAAGAGGGCGAGATAATGTTTAGAATATATCTCCTAGCCACTGAAGGAGGCTGGTAGTCTCTTATACTACCTTGGCCGCCATTTTTTAAAACTACTGATGTTTATTTTATTTTATTGTATCCCGAAGTCTCAGAGAGAAACTTGTGTGGGATGCATCTAAGTCGAAAATGCATTGCAGTAAAACTTTTTTTTTTTTTACAATAGGAACCAACGAACGTATAAAATAAAATAAAAATACAATTTTAAAGCACAAGAGAAGATAATGAACACATAAAGACGAATCCTTCTCGATCAAACGTATTATAATAAATTACTAAGGCTTAACAAATGCATTAACAGAAAATACTTAAGGCTTAACGAATGTATTATAAGAAAGTACTAAGGCTTAAGAAAGGTATTATATATGAAAGTACCAAGGCTTAACAAATGTATTATGACAAAATAACTAAGGTTTAACAAAATGTATTATAAGAAGGTACTAAGTTTTAAACAAAATACAAGTTAGTATCAAAAGCACTAAACGATATTTATTTATTAAAAAACTATTCTCCGATTTTTCACTTAATTTGGCCAAAACGAGCCAAAGTAGAAAGTTCAACCGGTAGTACTGGGCCGTTACAAGAACGAATGGGGGAACTCAACCCACATTAGGGTGGGCAGGTAGAAAGCTGGTGCTAGGGTCATTACCATACTGGACTAACTACCTTCCAAAATTTGTAGCATTCATTGTGTTCACTGTGCAAAACCTATTTTTCTTGCCGAGTGTGCCCTTTGCTACCCTGAGTTCGATTCCATGTGCACCTTGTGGTTATCCCTACATTCTGAACCCGAACAGGTCTTCACTTATATCGTCCTTCGTTATCGGATAGGACAGATATAATTAAGGTAATTTTGGGGTATGGAGATGATTTTCAGCAAGAGGTCCTGGGTTTGATGCAGGTGGTCGGCATCGCTCCTGAAGCAGGGTGGCTGACGGGGATTTTCAATTTTGGGATAAACACGAGACACATACGGGAATCGAACTCAGGCTCTTACTTAGGCTAGCAAGGTTTTCGTTAAGGACGGTAAAGCCAAAGGCTCAACAAGAGGTAAATAAATACATATTCCATCCTATTTACGTTGCCTTTTGGACTTATATGTCAGACTGCTTGAGCGGGGAATCGAGATTATATATATATATATATATATATCTGCCTATGGACGTTTCTTTTTGGCCGTGTCAGTATGCCTCAGCGGTAAGACCTCGGCCTTTGGTTTCAAAGGTCGTGGGTTCGATTCCCCACTCACGCATTCTGACAAGTCCAAAAGGTAACGTAAATAGGTTTGCATATGTATTTATTTAAGTAATTGTTCCGGAAACCCAAGACACTCAGGGAAGAGCATCGCAGAGCACGGCCGTGTCAGTATGGCTCAGCGGTAGCACTTCGTCCTTTGTTTCAAAGGTCTTAGGTTCAATTACTCGCTCAGGCACTCTGGCATTTAAGTCCAAAAGGCAACGCAAATAGGTTTGCATCCGTATGTATTTAGCACTTCTCGAGCCCACTTGGCTTTCCGTCCTGTTTAATGATCTTGATTCTGTTTGCGCCAACGTTGCGAACCACTTCCACCATTAACAGATCGAGACTCACTTATCCTACACTATCGTCCCCGGACAGTTTAGGCCACATGATTTAGCTGACGTCACGACTTGCCTCTGGCAATTCCGTTATCGCGGCAGTGGCGAGAACGTACGTCGGGTGGGGTTGGGGGTGTGGGAACGGGCGGGGGAGGGGGATTGGGGCAAGAGTTTCAGCGTTGCAGCTGTTTTTGGATCTTTGTTTGGGTCCCTAATTACGACATCAGCAACGGTTATCAGCTAAAGAGAGGCTCCACACGTGGCGATCAATGATGCTGCTACCTCGCTCACTCCCCCCCCCTCCCCCTTCCATTCCAACCTTAGTTGAACGTAGGTTTAATGCAAAGCAAGTTGCAGACTCATGTTGCCGTTCATCCGTCAATCTTCACGTGACAAGTCGGACTTCCACTCATCATCCTCCAACACCTGCTAGACCAGACTGAACACAACACAACATAATGACGTAATTGGCCGATCGGGTGCAGTTCCACAAAAGATGAAACACAATGTTAAAGAAAAAAAGAATTCGCAGAAAATAATTTGCTGTTCAAGCTGTGAATTGACACTTGTCTTCGCTAAGTCGGAATGATGAATGTCTCCGTCGTCTTATTCAATGTATTTTTTGTGCGTTTCACTAAAAAGTGGAAACTATTTCAAACACACAGGCGGTCAGAACAGTTCCAATTCAAAGCAGATGCATGAATTCGACCAACATGATAAAAATAAAATTAGCTATACGGTAGTCAAAATACCACTGCGGTGAATTTTACTAAAAATTTAATGAAACTTAATGACACTTGCTATACCGTCGTCAAAAATCTACCAAATCCACCAGGTTAACGAAGCAAACAGCCAACATTAAACACTGACAAATAATGATCCCGAAAGCTCAGAGCACACATAGCGCTGCTCTAACTCTTACCTTAAAGGGCAATTACATCCATTTTGACATGCATGTTTGACTTTTGGATCATTTACACAATAACTAAACACAAGAATCGCGATAAGAATACGTCACTCACGTCCGATATAACAATTTAATTACTGCATCACCAAAACACGACACGGAGGTCGCCATTGTTTTGCTGGAACGCGTAGAAATTAACGCCGACAGACGGATCTCTTCGATTTCGACTCGCAGCCGATTGAGATAGCCGTATTGACTGTGAGGAGGTCAAGCGTCTGACGGCCTTAGCTGGCCACTACACTGCCGGCCAGTTAAGGTCGTCAGACGCTTGATCCAAAAGTCAAACATGCATGTCAAAATGGATGTAATTGCCCTTTAAACACTGACAAATAATGCTCCCGAAAGCTCAGAGCACACAATAGCACTGCTCTAACTCTTACCTTAATTAAAGCCCATCAGCATTGGTCGGTAGCCTGCTCGGGAAAAAATGCCGTGGCTTCCCTCATCTGCGTTAAAGCGTAGACCTACAGCTTGATCTGTTTACTTATAATATGGGCTTCTCCCTTTGCTGTCTATACCGTTACCTTGACTACAACGCCCAGCAACGTAGCAATGCGAATATGGTCAGAACTAGGGTGGTATCTGATCGCCTTCGAACCTGTAACTTTCATTCTTGATTAATGAAAATATTCATGGCAAATGCTTTCGCCGCATTCGTTAGTTAAGTGTTACTGCAAGCACGTTTGGCTTATTCTTCAACATCCTTGTATACTGTACTACGTTCATGACCTTCTTACTATGAAAAGCTTATAAGTTTGGATGCGGCCAGTAGCCAGCGGGCCGCCCCGGTAGCGCAGTTTCTAGAGTGTTTGGCTAGTAGACAGAAGGTCCTAGGTTCACTTCCTACGCAGTCGGGGCACTGTATTTGCTTTCTTTCTAAGTGTATCTTGTGTATTCTCTTACAGCCAGTGGACAGGAAATACGAGTGTACGAGATGTACGGACAGATATAATATTGTTAAATACGTGTTCCTGCTGAATCTAGTGAATAGTTTTACACCTCTTTATATTATTATTATTATTTCATGGTGGGGAGTTTTAGTATGTTGGTTAGTATGATGAATAGGGCTCATGCACCAATTTTCAACTTAATGGGAATTTGTTCATGAATCCAAATACAGCTAATTTGACTGGACTATAGTCTTCTTTCTACGGCTTCTTTAGTTCACGACTTATCTCACTGTAAAGTTATGAAGCTTGAAATGGAGAGAAGGCATCTTGTTAGGATCGAAGACGCCTTCAAAGAATCCACACGAATAACAAGGTTCCCACCAACCCGGAGATCCTGGAAAATTCAGGGAATTTAGACTACGTTTGAAACTCAGGGAAAACCCAGCGAATTCTTCGATTTTTCACTAAAAATCTAGAAAACTCTAAAAAAAAAGAGGAGCTGGACTTGGAGACTAATCTTGAGAGAACTGTACAACCTTGTCAAAAAAATTGAAACGCATCGACACTTATCGTAGGATTAGGCCTAGGTACATTAAAAGTGTCAACATACAACTCTTTTGCACTGAGTAAGCCCAATAAACAAGCAAAACTGGTCAAATGTGTTAAAAAAGATTCCTTCCTGAAATTACGGTAGATAACCTGTAAATTGATCTCAATTATTGTGGAAAGCCTGGAAACCTCAGGGAAATTTATTTCAGTATTTTGGTGGGAACCCTGTTGTAAGTGATGATTGTATTTGTTTATTTGCTATATTTTATTTTGGGAAAGGGTTAATGGACGGCTACAGCCAAAGAACTAACGACATCAGAGATGTTGGCTTCACTGCCGCACATCCGTGAACAGTTTCTAGGGACTTTGAAAAACAGTTTTGTTGCTGGGTTCACGGTAAAAGGAACATAACAAAAAGGTTTACAACCATGTTTTATAGTTAGTATAAAATCAACATCTATAAAGGGGTACGCTTCTCTATAACTGTTCCTTGGCAAGCAACCATGGAAGAAGATATTAACATTATTTTGAAGGAGAAATAAATGGCTGTACCCCTCCCCACACCTCTCTCATTCTAAAACTCGAGATACAAAAGCCTTCCACATACGTCATTCAATGGCCCCACACACACACTACACGTTTTATAGCCCAAATGAAGCGGACGCTAACGCACTTTTGGCAACCAAGGCGAGCACTTTTGACGAGTTGAGATAAGGACTGAAGACCCTCCGTGTGGTCGACAATTCGAAAGAAGCAGACAAGAAAGTAGAAGAGGCTTTTGTCGCTTAGTCCGTGAAGGGCATCTCGACTGGTCGCCATTGTCCACGAGGAGGCGCGCGCCTCAAGGCACCCGTGATGAGCTTCCGGTCCTGTCCGGAGCGCCGTTTCTTGGACGTTTCAGTCGGTTGTCTGATGCACCCCCCGTGCCACCCCTTTTCCCTTACACACATCGCGGCCACAAAAAGGACGACGAAACTCGGGCGGCCGAGCGATCGATGGCCTTCAGGGCCGTGGTCAGTAAAGGGCGGACGCCCACTAATGACGCCTTATCGCCCAGCAAATGGGCCTTGGGCGTAACGCGACCGTTTGTGGGGTGTCCGTCCCGTCGATTCATCCGTCCGTCCGTGTGCTGATGATGGCCTCCACACCACTGATTTATATACGTATGTATGCCGTTCTTGCCATTATGGCGGCTGGTCGGTGGGTCGGTCGTCTGGTCCAGTCATCGCTGTGGATTGAATTCTATTGGTCGTGATTACAAGGCGTTAGGCCTCACGTATGAATCGGCAATGAGAAATAAATGAAAGGAAAAAAGGGAGGGGGGAACAAAAGGAAAGAATCCGTGCTAATGTCATAATGTGGTGGACGGATGTGACATTTATGGGAGGGAGGCGAATGAATCTATTCGGGAAATCGTTATGGGTTACTTAACTGTCTCTCCCTCTCCCTTCCCTCCCTGCCAGAGACTGCCGTTATACCACGACTCACGCGCTCTTTGTACGGCGTTGTTCGTCTTACGGTTATGGTTGTAATAACGTTTGGGACAAAACGGTTGACTGACGGTTCAGACTCGTCACCACCGGTGTTCGAACTAATAATTTGATTCGTGAGGAAAACCAGGCTATCGACAAATAAGCCCCGAAGCACGACCACTTCCAATTTTTTAGTAGGTTAGCCGTCGAGGATAGTCCAAAGAAGAACCAAATTAAAGTATGGACAACTCTCGAAGGCGCAGCCCCTATATTTCATTTCGTTGCAGAGCTTTACAGCTCCAGCTCAGTTACAGAAACATGGCGATGGCTGCCACCCTCACAGAAACTTTCGGAGTCTTGTCGCGCTTTACTTGCCTGCGAGATATTCACTCGCGAGAAGCACACTTTTTGTTTTTTTGTTTGAAACGCAAACGCGTTCTGTCACTGGCGTCCTACTTGTTCGAATGGAAAGCACCAGTGACGTCACATCTCGGTTAGTCTCGTCGATGTAAACTTGCGTTTGGAAATTAGGCGACTGCCTAGCATTAAGTGGGTTAACCCCATTTAACCTGTGTACCCAACTGTCCCTGAATGCCTCTGCTGAGGAAGCGAAGGCACAGCAGAGGTGACCGCTTCTACAAAGCTGCCAAGACGTGGAATAGTTCAAACAGATCCACAAAGTCCTATGTTTTTTATTTATACAGTTAAATAAATACTTAAGGGCAATTATGACGTAGCATATAACAAAGTATGGCTGCTAAGGAAGTAGACGATTAGTTCAAGTCAAAGATCAATCCTAATTTGCTTCTTACTGTATAGGTAGGGGACTATACACACATCATTACATATTAGATATCAGCGAACATTTTACCTTCTGACTGACCCTTGTACGCTCCAGGGATCTAACTTTCAGTTTGGTTCCCAACACTGGCATTCCATCGTTCGGCCACCAGAATTTATACTGGTGGAGAACAATGGATGTTGCCTAATGCTTCACGTAACGTGACTGGCCAACAGGCGTGATCCTGTTACAAATGGTTTAACAATAGCACTAGCTCGTTACCCGGCTGTTGCTCTTGGCCAACTCCTGTGTGTGCACGGTAGTTAGCGGTGCACAACAGCTATATTATTGACAAGGTGCACCACGGAGTGCTGGCTCTGTGGGTTGCGTACTGCCGTACATGTAAGCTGTTACAATAAATAGTATGCATTCTTAAATACTTACAAGTAAAAGAAGAGCAAGTGAAAACTGTTGCAAATTGTACAATAATAAGAAATAATACGTATTTTCTATTTTTAGTACCATTTTTTGACATTACATTTCGTTGCCAAGCAACTGTCGAAACCTAACAGCAGTTTAAATAACTTGAATGTTTCAGGAGTTATATTTGTGTTCGTCACTTTAGGGAAAATTAATTAAAAAACATACGAGTACAAATTAACCAGGTTCAGATAGTCCCTGGACATCACCATCTAGGGGCAAGTAATGTTACTAAAAATACTAAATTTGGAATTCTTTTTTTTTAAATATTGAATAAAACGCTGCAGGCAGCGGTTTTCAATTATTATTTTGTATTTAGAAGTGTTTATTTAGGTGTGGTGATAGGTTAAAAGTGGGTATTTAGGAATATGCATTTATAAATGCTTATTTCGGAGAATGTATTTATAAGACTGCGTATTTACGAGTGTTTATTTAAGAGTGTTTATTTAAGGCTGTTTATTTAAGGGAGTTTTTAGGAGCGTGTGTTTGCAGGTACGATTTAAAGGCAGGGCGAGCCGGACCGCCATCCTGGGCCCCGGCTAATAGGAATACCAAAATCCAAAATGAGATACAAAAAATTGTATAAAAATATTTTAAGAAAGTGTTAAATAAAGAATAAATCAGAAGGTAAATGTTTAACGAAGTAAATAGAAGCCATTTTGTGGACTGGCCTTTTGACAATACAAGATTACCTAATCTGAGAAAAAAAGAAAATAAAACTGTCTCGACTAGGACTCGAACCCAAGACTACCCGCTTACTAGCTAGGACATCTAACCACTGTGTGTCATTAAAAAAAGCTGGACAATATTTCACGACAAACATGCAAGTTATTTAAAACGAATTACAAAAAGTTTGTCTTTATCTTGCTCAAATCTATAGGGCACTATTTTAAATAACGACAAAAAATAATTAATTCAAAGACGTTCAAGGACTCAGTTAACAATTTCAAGGAATCCCAGGACTTGAATGTTAAAAATTCAAAACGTTTGTCTTAAAGCTCGAACACTATTTTAAATATCGACAAAAAAAAATATTTCAAGGACTCAAGTTAACAATTTCAAGGAATCCCATGACTTGAATGTTAAAAGCTCAAAAAGTTTGTCTTAAAGCTAGGGTGCTATTTTAAATAAAGACAAAAAATAAATAAATTCAAGGACTCAAATTAACAATTTCAAGAAATCCCAGAACTTGAATGTTAAACGCTCAAAAAGTTCGTCTCAAAGCTAGAGCACTATTTTAAATAACGACAAAAAAATAAATTCAAGGACGTTCAAGGATTCAGTTAACAATTTCAAGGAATCCCAGGACTTGAATGTTAAAAGCTCAAAATGTTTGTCTCAAAGCTATAACACTATTTTAAATAACGACAAAAAAAATAAATTCAAGGAATCAAGTTAACAATTTCAAGGAATCTCAGGACATGAATGTTAAAAGCTCAAAAAGTTCGTCTCAAAGCTAGGACACTATTTTAAATAACGACAAAAAATAAATTCAAGGACGTTCAAGGACTCAGTTAACAATTTCAAGGAATCCCAGAACTTGAATGTTAACAAATTCAAGTACTTTCAAAAACTTCAAGCACCTTGTGCGAACCCTGAATTATTTTCAAGCTTCATAGTTTTACAGCGAGGTACGTCTTAAACTAAGGAGACCGCATACAGAATATAATATAAGATTAAGATTGGCCAGTGGCCCCAGCAACCATGCAAGTACAAGATTTGCGACAAAACGTGCTTATATAACGTTTAGCTTCCGTAAACGACAAACCTTTCATATTAAATACCAAAATTGTTGTCATAGTTATTCCCTCTAAGACTACATCAGGCCAATCTGAAGTAAAAGATTAGGCGTTTGGTTTTCTAATAATTTTAAACCGACACTGCACTGTCGTAAGGTCTGCACTGCAGCTTTTCGCCGATTGGCTATGATAAATAGATGCTTTTCTTCAGGTAACACCAACACCTTGGTTAAGGCATAAATTTAAGACTTTAGTGCGTTCATTGATGGAGTTTGTGACTCCGGTGTGGTCACCATATCTGCTTAAGAACATAGATTTCATCGAATCCGTTCCGTGCAAATTTACAAAGAGTGTCCCTGGTCTTCGTGAGGTAAATTACTTGGAACGTCGTGTTAGGACGGGCCTGGAGTCATTTAGAACTACGCAGAATTAAATTTGGCCTTATTTTCACATACAAAATCTTACGCGGTCTGGTTACCGTCGACCTGCCTCTTTTCGATCTCTCGCCTAATACCTATGTATTTAGAGGACGCTGGAAGCTAACTGTTCAGAGTTCCATCTTGAGTGCTGCAAAATATATGTTGCTGTCCGTATACTGTTCCAATATGGAATTCGCTTAGCGTTGAGACAGTAAACATGAAAATTGTTTCAGGGTTCCGTAGAATGCTGACAACACAGCCCTTGGAAACCTTTCTTAAGTGCCCCTAAATTGATTGTTGACCGCTTCTCTTTTCCACCGGCACATAGTAAGTGGCTTACCACCCTTCCGGCAGCCGTCCACCGTGAGTGGAAAACTACCATATTATTATTATATTATTATTAAATAAGTAAACATAAGTATACTCATAACAAGATGGGTTAAATACTTAGTTTTTTATATAAAGTCTACTGTTTGATTTGTTATAGTTCCTTGTAGCCCATTCACAAAACCTTTAACACCAATTTGAGCAAATAACTTCTTTACTGACAGTTGAAATATTATTACCTCTTAGGTCAGAAAATATAATAAATAACTTGATCTGGGGTTAAGTAGGCCTACAAACTTGACAGTAACTTTCAACTTTGGAGAATGCAGACGGTTTGTACACCTTTTCCAGTGTTTATCATACCAAAGGTCCCTGGTCATAAAATTTCAACCAATGCACAATGCGAACGTTGTCATGTTCCAAACAAACGTGCAGACATAAACACAAAAGCCAATTTCAGTTAAGTAATTTCGACCAATACACCAAAACATAGATATAATTTATGAAAAAATAAGTTTTTTTTGGCTTTTTGGCCGAAATTACTTAACTGTAATTGGCTTTTGTGTTTATGCCTGCGCGTTTGTTTGGAACATGACAACGTTCGCAGTCTGCTTTGGTTGACATTTTATGACCGGGGACCTTTGATATATAAAAAACATGATAAAAACTGGAAAAGGTGTACAAACCGTCTGCATTCTCCAAAGTAGCAAGTTACAGTCAAGTTTGTACGTGTCCTTAAAAGGACATTCCTCCAAGTGCCATTTTTCTCAATTATCCGCATCAAGTATGGCCCCAAAAGGTCTATTTCCTTACCGTTAGTCAATCCCTTGGTAAAAATCCGCTTTAAAAAAGTGGCACCTAGGAAATTTTCTGTTGAATAATTATTAACTTTATTTACTGCGTCCCGCAGTATATCAGGCATTGCGCGCTTACGATAATCATGACGTTTGATCTCTGTGTGTGCGTGTACTAATTTGCTAATAATTACTATGAGATCAAAAATCTAAAAGCGTAATGCGTTAAACATTAAAATTAAGTATTCCAATAGATCGCCGAAGCAAAATTATAAGACACTAGCCTAGAATATTATAAATTGTGATGATAAAATACGAGAATCATTCCGGTTTGTGACGACACGATTAATGCGTTCGTGCTGGTTCGTCTATTAGGCACAATGCCAAATGAGACAGCAGCTTCGTTCTTCGCTGCGGAGAACGGAGCTACAATATCAGATGACCTTGGTGTTCTATGTGCGCGGAGGGCGATCAGCGCGAGCTGTTATGAGGCAGGCGGAAGGTTATAAGGCAGGCCGGGTGTCCCTTTAAACACAGATCAAATTATTATATTTTCTGACCTAAAAGGTAATATTTCAACTGTCAGTAAAGATGTTATTTGCTGAACTAGGTGTTTGTTAAAGGTTTTGTGAAGGAACTTTAACAAATCAGACAGTCGACTTTATATTAAAGACTTCTTAACCCGTTTTGTTTTGAGTATACTTATGTTTACTTATTTAATAATAATATAATAATAATATTATAATTTTCCACTCACGGTGGACGGCTGCCGGAAGGGTGGTAAGCCACTTACACCGGGCCGATGGAAAAGAGAAGCGGTCAACAATCAATTTAAGGGTCAACTTAAGGGCACTTAAGAAATGTTTCCAAGGGCTGTGTTGTACGGAACCCTGAAACTGTTTCATGTTTACTGTTCTCGGCGCTATTGGAAGTAGACGGACAGAGAAAAATTTGGTTGGCTTTTGAGGGACTGTCCATATGTTACGCCATAACGCCACACTCTGGGGGTGGGTGGGCGGTTGATTTATTGTGACACAGGGGTAGGGATGTTTTTTTTATAAATGTGACGTCACAATAGCGCATCCCAATTTGGGAAGGAAAAAAATTAAGATGGTAATTCCAGTTACACATACAAAAAAACTCCCAAGATTTAAACCCGTGAAGTCTTAAGACATTTGGAAAAAAAAAATACAATAAATTAAAGTATAAGCAAATGTGAACTACTTCGAAATACTACATTCCGGGAGGGGGGGGGAGGAGAACTTTTTCAAATTTTGTGACATTTGTGACAAAGGGGTGGGTGGGTGGTTCAAAATAAGCCCAAAAACCGTGACGTAATAAAAATTCACGTCCCCTGAGTTTCTGCCTGTGCATTTATCTGTTTATGACACAAGAACGTTCACAAGCTTATAAGCAGGACGGAAAGCCAAATGGGCTCGAAAAGTGATAAATAGATAGAAAAGATAAAAAGATAGAATGTTAAATTAGAGGAGTCAAATTGCAGCAGTTCTTAATAGACTGCGTGCACTATTGTGCAAAATATATTATCTTAGAAAGCATGTTTCATTAAAGATGCTTAAATTATTTTATTTTGCCATGGGACAGTCATACCTTCAGTATTCGATTACATGCTGGGGTGGAACTTACATGAATGCTATTGATCCGGTTATCAAGCTCCAAAAGAAAATTGTTAGAGTGATGACTTTCAAAAAACAGCGTGATCATTCATTCCAACTCTTTCAACAGCTAGGTATCCTGCCAGTCCGCCATCTGTATGTTTACAGAGTCTTAATTAACTTCCGCAGAATAAATAAACATGCTACAACTCGTTTTGTGACCAATTACCACACGAGGAGTGAATCTAATAATTTTGTCATTCAGCCTAAAGTTACAAAAGAAAACTGCGTAAATGCAGCTACTATCTTGGAAGCAAATTTTACAATAATATACCCAACTACATAAAAGATATTACTGAAATTCATCATTTCCAGAAATACCCGTTTCGGTGGCTACTCGATATCAGTACTGTGGCCCTTGAAAATTTATTTAAAGTTATAAGCTGAAAAATTCTCTTAGCATTTTTTGTTATCTTGATTTTCTTTGTTTATTTGTAGCATGTTTATTTATTTTTACTGTTGTGATTATCTTTTCGACGATTTACCTTAACTTTGCATTTATTAATAATGATTGTAAACTGCATTTGCTAATAATAGTAACTTTGCAGTCGCTATTATTAAAAATAGTAATTTAAAATAGTAACTATACAAATAGTAATAAAAATGGTAGTAAAAGTAGCTAATAAAAATTGTAACATTTGCTTA
The DNA here is from genome assembly GCA_023313725.1 of Lithobius niger. Classification (NCBI taxonomy): domain Eukaryota; kingdom Metazoa; phylum Arthropoda; class Chilopoda; order Lithobiomorpha; family Lithobiidae; genus Lithobius; species Lithobius niger. The sequence goes on along the minus strand of JAHWFP010168342.1, from coordinate 22,903 downwards.
TAACAGTGGCAATAATTTTAAACTGCTGTTATTGTAATTTTTTTTTGTCTACGATGCACCCTAACTTTGCACTTGTTTCATAAGTTGACATTTGTAATTCTTGTGTTTTTTAGTAAATTTTTATTATGGTAGCCAACATACCACACGCGAGCATTAGCTCTTGTGGGGTGAGGGCACATACGGAGTTTTGTACCGTTTGCCTGATTCAATAAACCAATTCTTCTTCTTAAGTACAAAAGCAAACCTATTTACGTTACTTTTTATTTGGACTTAAATGTCAGACTGTCTGAGTGGGAATTGATCCCTTGAGCTTTGAAACCAAAGGCCGAAGTTCTACCGCCAGTTGTATTAAAACGGCCTAGTTCTGCTTTACTTGAAATTTTATTAACAAGGGAGATTTGCTGTATAAAGAGCACGAGTTCCAAGATGAATCTCTGCATCACATATTTTCGTAAATATTCTCGGTTTTTTCGTTGAATGTTTAAGCCGATTTTTAGCAGCTGCTGTAAGGGAGCCCGATCTGTAAGGCTAGTGGCCCGGAACACTACCTGTGCAGCACAAAGCCATTTGCCATAATACATCACACTGAAAGTTCTTTTGTGTGAAGAATGCAGTAAATAATTACAAATGGTAAAAAAAAAAGCACCATTACGGTCAATTTCACACGTTTGAAACAACACCGTCGCTTCTTTTATCATTTCTACATCAAATCTCACGGCATCGCCCATAAATCTCAAATAAATACAGATGCAAACCTATTTACGTTGCCTTTTGGACTTATATGTCACATTGCCTGAGCGGGGAATGGAACCCACGACCTTTGAAACCAAAGGCCGAGGTCCTACCGCTGATCCATACTGACACGGACCTAAAGGAAATATCCATAGGCAGCATTTAACACGTGTACGAGCATATATACATATAAACATACACTTTCCATACGACACTGGAGGGACGCTTATTTGCCGCGCCACACGCCAAGTGAAACGAATGGAACACTTAAACGTGAAATAAAGATTAAAGACGAAAATCCAAAGGCTCAACAAGAGTTAAATAAATACAGATGCAAACCTATTTACGTTGCCTTTTGGCTTTCAGTTTTTAATCCTTATTTCACGTTTAAGTTTTTAAGTGTGGCGCGGCAAATAAGCGTTCCTCCAGTAGCGAATGGCAAGTGTTATGTTTATATGTATATATGCACGTGTTAAATGCTGCCTATGGACGTTTCCTTTTGGCCGTGTCAGTATGGCTCAGCAATAGGTCCTCGCCCTTTGGTTTCAAAGGTCGTGGGTTCGATTCCTCGCTCGGGTAGTCTGACATATAAGTCCAAAAGGCAACGTAAATAGTTTTGAATCTGTATTTGTTTAACTCTTGTTGAGCCTTTGGTTTTTCCATCTTTAACCCATAAATCTCGGCATTGGATTCGTTCGCTTGCATCCGTATTGGATTAGTAGACTTTTTTTTCGTTGTTCGCGTTCACTGTTCGCTTCGGTTCGGTGTCTGATTACTTCATATTCAGGAATTGCTGCGTAATATGGAAATGAGACTAGAATAACATGCCTTGTACAATTTACATGCAAAAAAATCCGTGATAAAAATATTGGAACCTAAAAAATTAACTATAATTCCTCATTTGACTGTCACAGGTTTTCCTCTTAACTAAAATATATTTGGTTATGTCTGTAATTAAGATTGGCTGTAGAATTTATAAGACATGCGAGTTAATTCCCTTGCTGCATGCATTTGCGTACCAGGTTGCATTCCATTTTGCACTCCAACCCCATCAGATTTATCAAAAGTAGGATGTTTGCCATCTAATACTGTCATTCCAGGTACCTTGTTCTCTACCACATAATCAAATGACCAGTGAAGGCACAGACCTTGGTGATAATCACTACAATTGCCCGCCATTGTTAGGCTGCCACAACGCACAACGGTGCAGCAAAGAAGCCGGCTATTGATTTAAGGGGCAGCGTTACTTTACTTCGTAGCACGTACCTTCCTCAAGATACCAAGTTTAACCTCTCCTCTCTAGTGTCTAAAAAAGGGGGCAGCTAGGCTGCTAAACGAAAAAATTACGACCCCCAACACAAATTAATTATACACGATGGTTGTGAGGGGTCCCCGGGGATCCCAAGCAAGGAAAGCAAACACAGCAAACCCCCACCGAGAAACCAAGCGAAAGCTAACTGTTTTTGTAGTTCATCATTTTATCTGATGTTATATCAGATGTTTCCTTCCGAATTGCTCTCAAACGCATGTCGATTATGGCATCTGAAAGTTCAAAGGTATTTCCTAGAATTGTCTTTCTCCGTCCTGAGATAACCTTAACAGTTGAAAAAAAAACGTTAATTCGTCTATTTTCCTTTTTTTTTTTAAAGTTTCGTTGCCTACAGCGCAACGTCTGTGTGCATTACTGGTCAATGGTATATTTTTGTACGCAGGTTTATTTTGAAATAATATCTAATTAAAGGCAACAAATTTGTGTATAGAAATAAACGATATAAAAATAAGAACTGCTGTATCTTCAGGAATACTACCTAACGAATTATAAGATTAAAAAATAAATGCAAATAGTATAAAAAAGACCGCCAAGTTTCCAAAAAGGATCGTTCTTTGAAATTAATGATGTCATTCAACCAGGGAAAGGCCGCCAAAGTTAATCCTTATAGCAAGTAAACTTGACTTTTGTTCAATTCGTCATAGTTGCAGATAACCACAATCACTCCTGGCTCAAGAAAAAAAAAAACGAATAGGGCAATGCGTCAAGTTTGCTGGCTAATAGGATTAACCTTGGCGGCCTTTCCCTGGTTGAATGATATCACTACTTTCAAAGGCAGACTTAGCGGCTTCTCTTATACCAGGTTTGATGTTATGGATATCACAACTTTCGTAGGACTGTGTTCGTACCAAAGGTCACACCGTCTTATCTTCATCTCTGTCTTTTTTTTTCTGGAGAAATTTCATGTCTACATTTTCACATTGGTATCCTAATCACATACTTGCTGCCATATGATATTTGTAGTCAAAGTACCATTTCTTCGAGACAAGACGAAGCCTAGTAGTAACAGAATTTACTGAGATGGGACTGAGACGCACGATACTGACATTGAGACGATATCGAAAATAATGATAAAGTCTCGATCGGCATCTTTCGTATTATTTTTTTCCAGAATGAACTGTGATCGTCTAGCCACCATCCGTTTCTGACGATAAAAGTTAGACCACACATTTTCAAACATTTCATTTATTCATATTTCCTAATGTCAACCTTTACAGATCAATACACACGCTGGTGTGTCTCCCGCCAAGATAAAACGGTAACATCCAGATAAACTATACAGTATATATATATGAGCATGGCGACCATGACACGTTGTGTCTTTGCTGGCTACTAGTTACTAGCTAACGCCCTTTTTGTATCACGAAAATAAATTGTTCCATGCGGTGAATAAAGCTGGTTCTTAGCTCATTTTACAGGTATTGCTCAGGAGATGTACCCTCTTCGTAAGGCCGCTTCTAATTGGTCAAGTGTTTCAAGGGCAATGGGCCCTTAAACGATAAAATTGATTGTTTTACATTGTTTTAAACATTGTTATTATGCAACAAAGCCCAACTGAACATTAAATACATCTGTGCGTTTGCAAGGAGATACTGCAGTACTAATAAAAATTACAAACAAAAACGTCAAGTGTGTCGTAAAAAAGGGGTTGTATGATTGAAGTTTCATTTTACTTGTTAAAATGTACACGGATAAAAATTGGTGATTTTTAATTGAAATAGTCAAATG
>JAHWFP010168342.1:0-13266 GCA_023313725.1 Lithobius niger | reverse complement strand
CTAATAGGATTAACCTTGGCGGCCTTTCCCTGGTTGAATGATATCACTACTTTGAAAGGCCGACCCTTTTTGTAAACTTGGCGGCTTCTCTTACCAGTTTTGGTTTTGGGTGGATATCACGACTTTCATAGGCCTGCGAATGTACAAAAAATCCCACGATGTAATTGTCACCCCTACCTTTTTTGTCTGGAGGTATTTTATTGTATGAATGTTCTCATTCATAATTTTCACATTTGCTATTGTCACTCCAAATAAATTAATAACAAGCGTAACAGTATGATAATTGCAAGGACCTAATTAATTCCTATGGAATAAAAGATACCCTGCGTGTTATTGAACCAGTAATGAGAAATTTATTCGGGTCGTGGGGCATATAATTTATTTTGAATTCGCGTACCGTAAAAAAAAAACGATTTGGATTTGGTGGGAAAAAAACCGATCAAACCTTTGCAATAAAAGATACTCCGTCTCTTCGTGAACCACCTATTTGCAACAACTATGAATTCTGACAATTAGGTACTGAAACGATAAGCCTGTAACACTTAAGCATGTTATAATATACTGTTGGATGACAATACAAACAATGGTTAGAACAATACTTTTGCACTTACGAGCCACTCCAGGACCACGTGCTTCTAGCTGCAACCCCATTTTAGAAAAAGGCACTTTCCCATATGACGCGTTACCTGTCTGCCGAAATTTAGATCTGGCAACTTTCCCTAACGAGCCGTAGACGTGTCGTTATACCCTATGAGAATTAACATGGGAGCCTGCGGACTAGTTACTAGTTACTCGTTACCAGTAACACAGATCAACGTTATTGAGGACACTTTCTCTCCATGAAGGACACGTTCCCACATTTTCGTGTTGAGTTTTTCTTTGTTACTGGACCCAAGACACCTGATTCAAACGATTTGCAAAGATTTTTACCGCATGGGGAATTTACACCAGTATGCTGAAATCACGTATAAGTTGGTTTCAGTTAAAAGACACAGTCTGCTAGTGAGCCGCCATCTGACAACAATTACACTCTAACAATTAAGCTCCAACAACAATAAAACGTCTACTTGGCGGCGACACACTAGCGTGTGTCATATATATATATATATAGAAGATTGCGCAGTAAGCAGTTTTCTTATATTTCGTTTAACCTTCGAACTATTACTCGGTGGGATTACCTTGGCGAAAGAGCTAGGCGTTTGATATCACGACTTCACACGGTCGAAAAGCTTGGCGGGAATCCTTAACAAGTTTTGTTTTGGGGTATAAGCAATGCTAGAAATTCCAGAAGTTACACGAGCTTTATCACGACTTCGTTGTCAAGACCCAATTAGAAGTTACTAGAATGGTGAGGAGAATTCAATAACTTCTCAGCCCCTTTACTACAAGAATTTCTCCCCGATCTCTTCCATCATCTTTCGATCTCTGTCGATCGCAACACATTGTATGTCGGAGACAATTATCACAACATCGTCGATCAATCCGCCGCGTTGTCAGAGATTACGGGGCGTCGCGAGCCGCCTTAATGACTCGAGGTCATCCCTAATCGTTCTTGGCTAATGTTGGCGTTAATCCCCGTTTCCCTCGGGCTGGATAATCGCTCCTATAATCTACCCAATTAACCGCGTGTCACACACACAACACACCGACCAACAAAAGGAAGATAATAATGCGGACAGCTCGACGCTGCCGTACATTCAGAAATATCGTAAGCGACCCTGCCCTCCGCTCGGTACAACAGCGCCGCTTGGCTGCCTGCGGAGAAAACAACAACCACATACGGACAGCGGGAGCAGAGACTGTTGTTTGCGTGGCGTTTGTTTCTCGTGTCACGGAGAGGGTTATGCGGCACAATGAGTGACGTCACATTCATTGCATGAGCTCGTTCGGCTACCACGAAACTTTGTCGCCCTCCCCCACTTCCCCCTCCCATCCCGACATTGTTTCTCGTTGTTCACGGGCGAACGATTGCTTACAGGGCCTCTTTTGTAGTACTAGCGAAAAGTGCAGAGTATACCCCCATTCCGTCTTCCATGCCTGCTCCCCCCCCCCCCCTCCTTCACTCTGCGTGACAGGAAAAGGTTGGGGAGGAGGGAATCGAGGTAGAAAGGAAGAATGGGGAGTAAACCAGCCCCATTGTCCACTCGGCCGCCCACGCAACGTACCACGACGCGTCAACAACGCTCTCGCCAGCGGCGCCTTTTATTTTATTATTATTATTTCTGAGTTTTTTTCTTTTTTCGTTCTTTCCTATACATGCAGCGGTTGGAGTGCAAACTCGCAACTTGGGTCAAGTTGTGACACTGATATTGAACGCCAAAAGCTTGTACGGAAGTGGAGCGCTTTTTTTCCTTCCCCCGGCAGGGGAAACTTTAAACGGGCATGCTACAGAGAGAATAGAACAATCGAATTGTTTGTTTAAAGCCTCTTATTATTTTAAGGGGATGTCCGTTTATGAGCTACGAACCACTTTTCATGAAAAATTATCATGAAAAATTAATGGTATTAATAGTTCAAGCATCTTAGGGGCGTAACGAAATTAGGCAATGGAAATTCGGAATTAGTTTGGCTATAAAGTTCTGAAATAAACTCACAAATAAACTCCAATCACCACGGTACAGAGTAAATACAGATGCAAACCTATTTACGTTGCTTTTTGGACTAAATAGGTTTGCATCTGTATTTAGTTATTTCTTGTGAGCCTTTGGCTTTCCCGTCTTTAAGGTACGAGTAATGGCTCCAAAACACAAAACAAAAAAACAACAGAAGCTATTTTCAAAAAATTGACATGAAGAGTTTTCAGTATCTTCATTGGGAGTTCTTGAATTACGGCTTTCCATTTGCAAGCTGGCTATGGAGCAATTCTGGCTAAGATTAATTAGGCGACCAGTGGCCTATTTGCAACTGCAACTTCGTACTACAGTACCAAGTCTCTCCAGAGGCTTTTTATTAAAGAGTTCTACTAGACTTGTGTTGGATAGTAATTTCCCTTTTCAGTTGCGAATTCGAACCGGCATTCGCTTGGTTTAGAGACGAGGACGCTGACCACTGGGCTGTTACTGCTCACTTCACTAGAGGTCCCAATCACAAAGCTCGCGTTGCGCCTGGGGACTTACTTTTTCACCCGTTTTGTAGCTGTTCTGATTTTTGAAATGCTGTGACTCAAGAGGTTATGGCTCTGCGCCAGCGAAGCTAGGAAAAAAAAAAGGCCAGTAAAAAATACCCTGGGGAAAAAAAGGAACAGAAAAAAAAAAGGCCTCGGAACACCGTATGACGGATTACAGTATCCAACTTATTTTACGCCATACTCACAAGTCAGGAATTCTCATATGCTCTGTCATTGTTCTTATTCCTCTCTCGCTTTCAAAAGTCATCAGCAGAGGCAGAAAAGTCGCGCAACGATTCGCTTAATCTCGCATTGAGTTTTCGTGTCAATCATGGCACTTCTGTTCCACGCTAGTAAATACATCCATTTAGGCCTATTTCAGAGGCAAAATGGCGGCCTCTAGGCATAACAGAAAAATATGCTGCTTTCGTAAAAAGGGAGGAAGTTAAGTATATAAAACCCACAAAGGGAGAGAAGTAATGGGGGGGGGGGGGGGCACAGGAGACTACAATCGTAACAATCGTAGGAGACATAATACTCCCGTGTAGAGAATTGTAGGTTACAAAGACATTTTCATAGACGTAAGACTTAAGTGCTAAACGGCCGAAGACTTATAACAATGTCGGTTTAAGTGCATGGTCTTAAGCTCTGTGTACAAAGTGAAGAAACTCTAACAGGCAATGGTCAGAAATCAAGGTGGAAATATACTACAATATAGTACGGATAAATATATACATATAAGGTAAGGAGGAAGAGTGGGAGTTTAAAAGTAGAGGAGTGTCGGATCTGAGTAGCACTCCCCATTTACTCCCCCCCCCCTTCCCTTGGTAAGGAAACGAGGGACGAGTTAAGTAATTTAGCATACAAATTAGCTTAAAAGTTATTTATCTCAACACGTAGTGTAAGAAATGGGGTTATAGTTTATAGTGTTTACATTATAATATTGATTAAAAAAAAAGAATGTTAAGTTCTTCATCTGGACCGAGGATGACAGAACAACACCATAGGATAGGTCTATAGAAAAAAACCATTAAAATAAATTTCATTAAAGACCACTAGGACAGCCCCCCCCCCCCATCCTTATATGGCCTGTTTAATAAAACATTGTTGTGATTTGCCGTTTGAGACCTAGATCCCGTTTGCATGAAAATATTATGACCGGAAAAACACACACACACATACATATGATTTCCTGTTAGCAGTCCCCTAAGCTTTCATTCAATTTAGTTAGAGCCAGGGTTAAGAGATGCAGAGGCCTATAGATCCCATTTGCATGAAAATATTGTGACTGGAAAAACATATGACGTCATCAGTACTGTGCCTCTTTGTCGAAAAGACAGTTAGAATTGTTATTTATACAGACGAATCAGTTCTGCATCCCACTGCGGACATCAATAGAATAGAATTAGTTGTGGGAATCTCGGTGATCTGGCAACACACAAACAAACAGATATCATTATTTCAGTTATATATATTAAATGAAAAGGTTAAATTAACAATGAAAATATTGTAGGCGGCTTAGAAATGGGCCGTGTTTATAAGAAGGCCTGCCATTAGGCCTACCCCTGCTCTGAAAGGATTCTAATGAAAGTACGAGACTTCGGAGGTATAGACCATTCGTGCGTAGGCTAATATTTTGACCTAAATGAGGCCGAAAGGCAATTGATTAGGCTAAATCAATGGCAGCTCGTCGGAGTGTATAGGGTCTGATTGGGAGTCTGATTGGGCTGATATGTCCAAACTCCTGTAGCATTCCTCGAACCAACTCTAGATTCTTCCCACACTCAGTTAGAGCCATAATTTCTGTTTGGTGGCTCGCCATACGACCAAAAAACCGGCAAACTTAATGGCGTATCCGTGGAATCCACGTGAATCCACGTGAATCCTGTTGGTTGTACACCAGATCGCTTCAGAGAATCCAACGGACCCTCACGATTGCACCAAGGGAAGAGTAATTTATAACAAAGAGTACTTTTTAGCTAACGGGCAAGTGCAGTTGAGAGGGGGCGACATGGTACCGGGATAAGTTGACTTCGGCGTGACTAATGACAGAAATAAGAGACCTAGTTAACGATTGGTGTTGTTGTTTATCCAGCCAGCCTCTTTTCTAGCGATCTGCTGAATGCTTTGTTGAATGGTTAGTTTAATCATATCAAAAACCAAAACTGGTAAAAGGGGCCGCCAAGTTCCGAATGGTTCGGCCCTTCAAAGGAGCGATATCAACACACCAAAACATTCGCCAAGTTAATCGCACCGCTTAATAATTCGAAGGTTAAATGAAAACTAGAACATTGCTACTTTCGGTAGCAATGTTCAAGTTTTCATTTAACGTCCAAAGCATTATTCGGTGCGATTAAGTTGGCGAATGTTTTGGTGTGTTGATATCACTCCTTTGAAGGGCCGAACCATTCGGAACTTGGCGGCCCCTTTTACCAGTTTTGGTTTTTGACATGATATCACTCCTTTTTTTTTAAGTGTGTATTGACTCAACTCCACAACCGTACAGATGAGTAATAAAGTGCTACGTCAACAAGAAATTGATTTTCAACAATTTGCTACTACCTTTTGCCTATACGCCGAACCATTCTCAACTTAGTCACCTCTTTATTGGCTTTTGGTTTGGTTTTAATTTTGTTGTAATTTGTTGTATTTAGTTAGTTTTGGTGTGTTGATATCACTCCTTTGAAGGGCCGAACCACTTTAAACTTGGTGGCCTCTTCGCCAGTTTTTGGCTTTGTTTATTTTGCTTTGTTTTTACACTTGGTCCATTGCACGTGAATACGATTTCTTTGCAACGTTGTTTAGATTTATCGTGATACACTAGTGTGTGTCTAAGCACGCACGTCAGTATACACGTTCTCATTGTCGGAACTTTGGCCGTCCAATGAGAGACGATGCCGACAATACTAACGATGGTTATAACAATATTTTCGTACTCACGCGCCCTCTCACGCTATCCTTGTTACGCCCCCAGGCTCCAAACCATAAAAGGTACGCAGTTCGTATTGTAGTGCCTCCAATTTCATAGCTGGAAGCCTTCCCGTTATTTGGGAATCGATGAATAATCACCCTATGGGATTTAACATGGGGATGAGCGGACTAGCTAGCTAGTTAGTAACACATTATCAACGTTATTGAGGGGCAGATTTTGCATTGAAAGCAGCATAGCTGGCATTCAAACACGAGTTAATTTTTGTCAGGTGGGTCATTGCTCTCGATTTCAACACAATTTAAGCTTTTGTACCGCATTATTATTTTTCCCCAAGTACCTGAAATGTGCCCAACTATGCTTCAAGATATAAGACAATGACGCAATGGCGTCGCGCTACAATGGTTTACAACCTCGACAATTTAATTAATGTGATGTTTGTCGCCTAACTTGGCGCGACACGATTAGAGAAAAAAAAACAATTTGTTGGGACTGTTCAAACCAAACTATGCACGGGCAAATAACACACGAACGTAATAGGTCAATTGGCAAGAAGTCCATCTCAGCGACTTGAAGTAATTTCTAGGACGTGTTAAAACGGACAGAACCCTACTAAAACAACATTGCAATTTTTAAAGTAGAGGGGACTTCGAAGTGTGCTTGTGGCTAGCACCAAACGAAGTGACAGTTACGATTGAATCCAGCATTTATATGGGTTTGCTGAAGCCACCTGGTATCGGAATTTGTCAACGGAAATATTTGTACCTTTAAACTTATTGTTATTGGGTTGGATATGGTTGTGCACCTGACGAAATGAACTGAAATTCACAATGTTTCAAGATTAAAGCAATTTGGTATTAGGAATTATAAAATTTTGGATCCGGAAAAATCTGGATTATGTTCTGTTTTGGTAAAGTGCTGAACAAGTTAATCTACAGTGTTATCTTTAAGTTAGAAGTTAAATTTGTGGGACTGGAGGTGCTGAGTAAGTTTTTGTTCACGATGTCCTATGTAAGGGGCTAAATTTTATTGTGCATAAATTTTATAAATTTTATTGTGGGGTGAGAACCTTGAATTCATTTTGCAGTGGTTTTGTATTGCTTGTTTCAAGTTGGGATAATTTTTGCTTACACGTCTGATGTCCTGTGTAAGCAAAAAGCGAATGTTTCAGTTATACCACTTGAATGTATGGGGCTCTAAGGTATTGCACACTGGCTCTAAATAGAGAACTACATCTCTTTCCTTGATAGCACTTGTTTTATCAGCTAAAATGAAATAATGAATTTCCACATTTGCACATTACATCACAGACTACGAGAGTGATTCCATTTCATTATAATACCGATCCAATATACTAGTACAACAGTTTAAAGAATGAATTAAATCATGTCAAAGCTCACACCACTCAACCAAAGCACCTACCATCTATAATCAACTACTACCACAGAACGTAAGAAAGAGTGTCGGTGTGCACAGATTTCGCAAAGATCTCCGATCAAAACTGCGTATAGTGTGCGCGGCGTATCTTGAGTCCTGCACTTATTTTGTGATCGGCTACGTCTTCCTGGAGGGGGCCGCTTTAACCGACGGCCGCCATTGTTTTTTGTAACTACATTGGATATCAACAAGGCACTCTGCGACTAAACACGTACAATCGATTATTTGTGTTCATTCTGGGGCGAACTCAAGATGGGCCGTGGACAGTATAGTGATGAACGAAGTGGAAAGTCTTTACCAAAGTCTTGAAAAAGTTGCTCTCATTAAAAATAATTCTTGTATTATCCTACAATGTTTCTCACTACCGAGGTTTTCCCCCTTTTTTCTAGCTGCCCGGCGCACGAGTGTTTCACTCAAGCAGGACTGTTGTTCCAAATGGTTTTTTTTATATTTATACTTGTATATTTGTACACTCACGCATTTTTAAATTTATTCAGATTGAATGTTAGTATCTCCCTGACAGCTACCATGTCTATTGCATAATTTGTATTCCCCACGCGAACAATAAACGTCACTTCATCACTTCACCTCTTCCAGTAATTTCTATACATTTTGTATGAATACACCAAATCTGGTTTTCCATTCCACTGTGCTGCTCACTACGCAACAGAACCAAACGCCCACCCCCTCTAAAGTGCAATACCTTAGCACCCCATATATTCAAGGGGTAACTGAAACATACCTTTTTGGACATCAGAAGTGTAAGCAAAACAAATCCCAACTTGAAACAAGCAATACAAAAATCGCTGCAAAATCATTTCAAAGTGTCCACCCTCATTAAAATAAAATACTATTTATCAAATTCCTTGAGCATATCACACAGCACAGCCTATATACGGACAAAGAAAACCAAAACTTATTCAGCGGCTCCAGTCCCACAAAACTAACTTCACACTTAAAGATACCACCAACTCACTTGTTCAGCACTTTACCAAAAAAGGGCATAAACCAGATATTTCCGGAACCAAAATTTAATTCCAAATACCGAATTACCTTACCCGTCTGAATCTTGAAACACAGTGTTTCTGTTCATTCTGTCCATATCCAACCTACCACCAATAGGTTCAAAGATTAAATTGAATTATTAAAACAATTTAAAATTGACAAATCGCAACAACAGGGAGGCTCAGCAAACCCATTTGGCTGGACTGGATTCGGCTTGTAACTAGCACTTCGAAGGTGCTAGTCACAAGCACACATCGAAGTTCTCTCTAGCTTTAAAAATTGTAATTTTTTTTTGCGGTTGTGTTTGTTTTAACTCGTTCTATTGTGTGTGCGGCGTATCTTGAGTCCTGGAAGTATTTTACAAGCGACTACGTCTTCCTGGAGGGGGTGGCTTTAATCGACGGCCGCCATTGTTTTTGTAACCATCTTGGATATCAACAAGGAACTCTGCTGCCCAAAACGTACAATCGATTACCTGTGTTCGTTCTGCAGAGAACTCAAGATAGGCCGCGGACACTATAGCAAGTTCTATTTTGTTAAAAAGGACTTCTTACCACTTGACTCGAGACGTTCCTGGTGCGATTTGTAATTTGTTTCTAATTTTAGCTTCTCTTGGTAATGGCGCTGAGATGAGCCGAAACTTCGAGTTTTAATGTATGTTTGCGCATGTTCTGCCTTTTACTTGTAACATCCTTTTAAGTGTCATTTTACGCGTAAAGTTTGTTTGTTGCGGCAATCGTGATGTTGTGATTAATTTTCATATTTGAGAGTTAAAACTGTCCGAAACCCTTTAGCCAATTTTATTGCGTTTGAAACTAATTTTGCATCATCGTGCATGAAGTCAAATCTGAAACCATCGAAGCTATGTATACGACTAACAGCGATTCGGCAGATGACTTGAAGCCATAATATTATGGGATGGCAGGCATTGCGACGATCCTTAACGCAAACCATTAATCCTTTTCCCTTTTATTCCCCGGATGTAATAACAGTGGGCGGCAAGCTCATGTAATGATTTAAGAGCAAATGATTGATTATCACTCATGCAACGTGCGTAAGCCTTTTACGGGTTCGCAAGACGCGTCCTGCAAATTACAAAATGGCTCTCCGAAACCACATTAAAACATCTAAAATGACCATTACACGCCCTTGGATTGTCAAGTGATAGCCTACGTCGCTTTGGCTAATATTACAGGAACCGTACATGTACATGTCGTTATCGAATGAAGCGTTTATTTTTACGATGGCGCGTCATAAAGGTTTCTGGGTCATAAAAATATGAAGAGGAAAATTGCTCGAAATCACGGGTGGCTGTAAAATTAGTCGTTAACTTCGAGAGGCCGCCTATTATAATAATGTTTTTGGCCGCAACTAATGTTGTTCTTTTATGATTACGTTATGGTGGCAGCTGCTTGCGTGTTTCGGAGGCGGTCAATGGGCTGAACAAAAAAAAATGACCACCGACAAAACAAAATGACCGGATTTTTATGTGGACGCCGTCAAATCGTTAGGCCTATATAGACTGCGGCCAGCGGGATGGAGTTTAGAGGCCCTGCCAATGCATGAAAAACGTGTCGTACCAAATCAAACCTCCCTGAACGAAAGCCCGTCACAGCGTACGTATACACGATAGTAAGCGAAGCAAGACGAGAGATTTTGGTAGGTGGCTCCAGCTCTTTATGCCGAAATGCGAATTTGTAAAACTGAGAAGGGCACCCGCATTTTGGGGCACGTGTTACGCACGGGAGGGGGCAAGGGTCGTAAAACATGCCCCAAAATGCCGGTGCCCCCGTCTCCTTTTTTTTTTAATGCCCTTTGGATAGCCTATGAAAACATTAAAATGAAAAATTATTTTTAAACAAAGGCGAAAACCATTAATACAAGCGGGGGTAACGACTACTGCTTGCATAACAGTCTTCTGTACACTTCCCGTACTCCCGGGCCTCTTCCGCTTCGTACTTCCGGTTTATTTTAAAATTAATTTTAGCTATTTTTTAGACGCAGAATCGAATGGTGAAAGCCGTTTGTGTCTGTCTGGTACCGTTCCGTAGATGATGGACGCGCTTGTTGGCTACTTCCTACTGCTTTCGGACAACTTCCGCCTCATACTTCCGGTTTTCTTTTTATTCATGTTAATTAACTTTTGGACGCTGAATGAACCTAATGGTGAAAACAGTTTGTCTCTATCTGGTACCGATCCGGATTTGAAAAAAGGCAACGGATGGGCGGGGAGAAAGTAGTTGCTGTAGTCTTCCCTCCAGGCTTTCGCTGCACAGCAAACTAACAAAGCCTATCCCAGGATTACAATACTGGGTGCCTTTGAAAACTGACCTAAGTAACTCAAGTTGCGAAGAAACACGCTGTTGCATGTACTAATTGTGTAGGTCGTGCGAGATGTCGCGTCATAATCCCCTGATCATCTAGCTTGATCTTAGATGTTTGCCTGTACATATGCATTAAAATTACGCTCCAGGCTGTAACCTAAACAACCGAACCAACTTTGGTCACCGAGCTTGGTTCCTGAGGGAGGGTAACTGGGGGGACATGGGCTAACACTGCAAACGAATCGACTGTCGACCAATCAGAATCGAGAAAGAAACAAGGGGGGGGGGCGCCGTTGCATTTATTTGCATTAATTCACTGTGTCATGTGGATGAATTTATGTTGCGTTCGGTGCAGGGTGGAAGAAGGTTCGGTGATATAATTCTATAAATAAGCTTCACGAATTAGTAAGTAATCTTCAACGTATCTTAACAGCAAGCACGTAAATAAACTCCTGCTTGCTGTTCAACATAATACTGTTTGTAGTTTATTGCTGTCACGTGACAATCGTTCTAGTGACGATTTTGGGTTAAAAATGCTACTAATTCGTGACGTGTAGAGGCAACAAGAGTGATATTTGCTTGATCCAACCAGGTTACTTTTCGAAGGCACCCACTGATTCCAGGGTCCAGTGTAAAGGGAACCGGTCAAAACTAATCTTTTTTACCCCCTAGACACCTGATTTATCAGATCTTTGAACGGAGGTGTCTGGGGAAAAAAAGTACCTGTCTGGGCATCTGCCATTGAGAAAACGTTGTTCTTAGCATTTTTGTTTTAGTGCTCTTTACCCTTATGTCGACTGTGCACATTCAACACTTTTGAAAGTCTGTGTTCACCTGTGAAAACTGACAAGGTTTTTTATTCAAAGTTTCTCCACAAACGACAATGCGCATATGCAGCAACGCTCGCCGATTTGATGTTTTCGAACGTTATGGAAGGTACCGCCGAGACGGCCTTGTATTCAAGAGGCTCTGGTATATTTGGATAGTTCATGAAGTTGGCCACCATGAGCTGCAAGTTACCACGAATTTGTAGTTCGAAATACCCCACTAGGATCAAGTTGTAAAAATTTAGTAACATATTGATTGCATAATCAATTGTTGTGCAATATGCCACCAAAAGGGTTATTTTTCTGAATATGGTGGTCATAGAAGCAGCCGACGCTTCCTCACGATATGTATTGGAGCCTCGTTGTTGAAAATAGCATCAAAATATATAAAGGGAATAGCCCAATTAGCCCAATTAGCGTCCTTTTCCTCGAGGCGAAGATGGACAATTTTGCTAGGAAACACCTAGGATCTTTACATGTCACAATCGCCATGCGCACCAATAAAACATTCAACAATGAACTTCACACGTATTTCTCATATTTTAGATAATGATGGTATTGTTTTCAGCGAAGTCATGTGCGTATCGTTGACGTCACCAACTCATCAGCGACTTCAAACATTTAGGGCACGTTTACGCAACCACTCGCTTTTGCATTCTCGCAGCTAGAAGCTAGAAATCACCTCAAATTCCAACATGGCGGCGGTTTTAGGTCTGCCGCCTCGCAACGAAAACAGCAAATAACGTGAGTTCAGAAGCGTTTGGGAAAATTGTTTCGTCATGAGGAATTCTTTATATTATTGGCACGGATTATAAGACTGCAAGTAGTTACTCAAACGATGTTGGATTTAGCTGATCCATTTAGCTGAGCAGCGTTGTTACCATGGCAATGTCACCTTTGCCATCGCTCTTGAGTTCTAGCTGCGAGAATGCAAAGGCGAGTCGCTGCGTAAACGCGCCCTTATACAGGGTAGTCTACAAAAAACTGACGACCCAACATTTTCTAAGTCCAACTTTTCTAGTTAGCACCCCTCAAATTTTCAAGTTAACTGGCTACGGTCCCGGCTTCTCACAGCAGAATGATCGTAAGCAGCCCAAATGTAGGCGATTAAGTGTAATAAGTACAGCTGCACAAACTTTAAGCACGGCCTCTAATTTATCCCGCAGGCCACGCCAATACACACCTACCTACACCTGTGGTCTGATGACTGATTTCAAATCTGAGCCGTTATAAACACCCACCCACACAAGCATTCATAACCATGCCTTTCTTTTCTAAATGTGTCGCTCGGCCTCCCAGCCATTGATGTTGTATGTATTTTTACACTTGACAGCCAGAATGACATTAAATTTTTTTGGCCACCATATTGGTCTGTCAAAGCGCGCCAGCTACTGACTTCCGGTCAATCAATGACGCTCGCTCACTCTAGGGTCAAAAGTGTGACTCGATCAAGTTGGCCTGTGGCGCGCGCGTGACGGTGTCAATTATTTGCTTCGGACCACTCCCCACTCCCCCCACCCACCCAAAACGACAATGGACAACAAAAAAAGCAACTCGACAGCCACACAATAGAACCAAAACGGAAATGTCGTTTATGGCTCTATGAGGAGAATTGGCACCTTGGTGTGCACTCTGGGG